>JABCKH010000069.1:0-47063 GCA_018851285.1 Lyophyllum semitale | reverse complement strand
TAGTGTTTTGAAGTCGGGTTGGGTTGCCTGTCTTTTGGGTCTTTTGGATTTCAAAAATGTTTGATAAATGTCTTATATAAAAGCAGAAGAAATCTGGAAATTCCCAAAATTATTAGAGGAGATAGAGCTTGCAAAAGACCTGGGGGTCCACTCTGGGATGCAAAGATTTTGGCCCACCATTGTCAAGAAAATTAAAAAATTTAGAAATGAATGGGAAATGAAAAACAATGGAGGGCATCTCTGAGATGAAAAAATTCTAAGCAGATATCACTGAGTTATATGCAAAAAACCCAACAACCCGACTTCAAAACACTAGGAAAGAACCGTGCAGGGTGTGTCTGAATGAAGCTCTAGGGCGTGAAGTAGAGGAGGTCGACGAGAAGCTCTGCCGCGGTGCGTTTGCGGCGGGCTTGGGGACAAGGATGATGGAGCCGCCATGGCGCTGGATGTCGAGGGGCCGAAGATGGGCCCGCTTTCGTTCGGGGAGGGGAATTGTGGATAGGTGGTGTCGCGGAATGGTGAGACGTGACCGCTGGGCGACGGTTACGGTCGTGGGATCTCTTCCCATGACTGGGATATGCTGATGTCGCCTGCTTTGTAGTGAGTTTTAGAATACCGTTGATGGTCGGTTGTGTTCGTTTCCCCTATATGATCTTTTCGAGCTCTGTATCGAGCAGGGTACGCTCAGCCTGCGGTAGAGGCCTTGCACCATCCCGACGCCGGTCCTGGGAGCTGCTTTTGGATTCGTTTAGAGGTCGCGTAACATCACGATGGAGGTACGTGAGAGGGACTTTGGTAGTTCCAGGGCGACGCGTATTCGTGTACGAATTCCTCCTCGAAGGCTGAGAGTGCGAAACAAAGCAGGGCGGACAGCCTGGCTTGCGGGCGTGATTCGGCTGGATGTGTCTGTCAAAGGACAAAGCGTGTCTGAGGACGATGAAGATGTATGAGAGATACACCATTCGAGTAGCATCTCGAGTAATTGCTTTTTCGCAGCTCCTCCGTTTCGTTAAATGTTCGCAGGTAGCGCCACGCTTCCAGGAAGCCCAAATCTGCAAGGGCAAGTGTATACGTCCAAATATCTTGAGGTGCTGTGAGGAGGAGCTTGGTGGAGCGAACATACTAGACGATAAGGGGTCTGCCAGTGAATATACATTACTCCAGTTGAAACTTTTCCTCCCGCCCGTCTTGGTACAGCGAGTCGTAATAGCCTTCGAAGACGAAACTGTCCTTACTCTGGCAATGAATGCGGGATGTTTTGGCATGTCCCGAAATTACATATGTGCTGAGTATTGAAATCAAAGTGATCAGTCTCCCTGCCACAATGGACCAAGTAAGCGTCTCCACCCTCCTACCCCTCCTCCTAACCCCTCCCTACCCCAGGAATCCTTCCGCCTCCTCCTCCAAACGCCCCGTCCAGGCGCGCCCACGCCCTCCACCTCGCGCGGCTCCCTCCTCGTTTCCACCTCCAAAACGTGCGTATTACACTAATTAAACCAATCCCAACTAACATCCCACTCAACACAGAAAGTCCAAGGCCTTCGACCCCTCCCAGCCCGCATTCAAGCCCCGCAAGGTCAAGAAGGCTGCCGAAGGCCCGTACCGCGACCGCGCAGCCGAGCGGCGTGGCGGCGAAGGGAACGACTACGCACAGGTCGAAGCCGTCCTCGAGGACTTTGAAAAACGGACCGCAGGGCAGGATAAATCTACGGTACGCACACCTCCCCGCCCTCCGCCACATGACAAATGAATCTATTTCCCAACCCGACGACAGCTCGACGCGCAGCGCCGCTACCTCGGCGGCGATGGCGCACACTCCGTGCTCGTGAAAGGCCTCGACCTGTCGCTGCTCGAGCAGAACAAGGCGCGTGCAGCGGCGCTCTCCACAGCGGACGACGATGCCTCGCTCGAGCAGGCCTTCCTCGAGGCCGCCCGCCCCGACACCCATACCGATACTGACACGCCTACCCATGTCCCCAAAAAGCGCACACGTGCGGACCTCCTCCGAGAGCTCAAGGAAAAGCGCTCACAGGACACCACGCCCGCGGAGAAAGGGCCGGCGAAGGTGAAGACGGCGGAGGAAGAGGCGCTGCTGCTGGAGCAGGCGAAACAGGCGGGCAAGTTCCGGCCCATCGGGTTCAAGTCCGGCGGTCCTGTGGCTGGTGCAGGTGCAGAGCCGGGAAAGCCGATAAAGAAGAAGAAGGCGAAGGCAGAGGAGGGGGAGCAGAGGAAGAAGAAACGGAAAGTCGTTAAGGCTGGGGAGAAGGCGGAGGACCCGGTATCTCCACCAGCCTCCACGACACCCACAACCACAGCCACAGTCATACAACCACGGAAGCCTGCAGAGCCTGAGGCGGAACCCCTGCCTGTGGACTTTGACATCTTCGCGGATGCGGGGGAGTACGAGGGCCTCCAACTCGACGACGACTCAGACTCGGACTCTGAGACCAAGCTGCTCCCCCCGCGCGATCTTGAGGAAGGCGAGGGGCAGGAGGAGCGGCCGCTATCACCACCACCATTAAGTGCCCCCCGGCGCTGGATCGACATCGGCTCACCAGAACCCGAACCAGCACCCTCAAAACCGGATCTCCTCTCCTCCGTGCTCCCTCTAACCGCTTCTACGTCCGCAATCAACGGTCGAGGCAACAACGTGGAGGGCAGGGAAGAGGATGAGGAAGAGGAAGAAGAGGAGCGGCCAGCGCGCCTCGTCCCGCTTGCGAGCTCTGCGCTGCCGTCGATCAAGGACTTCCTCGCGATGGAGAAGGCCGCGTCTAAAGGTGGTGGAAAGCGGCGGAAGCGGGAGGCCGGAGGCGGGGATGGGGAGAAGGCTGCGGAGGGTGGGGAGGAGGCGAAGAAGCGCACTGCGGAGGCGAAGGCGGACAGGGATTACAAAAGGTGTGTCTGACTGAATGGATTCTATGGATCCGTGCTGACTCGATCTTAAAGGCTGAAGAGTTATACTGATAAGAAGGCGGCGACGTGAACACTCGGGGCGCCTTGACTCCTCGCATACTTAGTTATCTTTGCAGAGCATTAATTGCATGATAGCCATTCACAACGATGATACACAGCGACATAAGTAATCGATAACCCGAGTACAGCTCCTACTCCTACTGGTCCTATGCCGGAGGATGTCCGCCCATGAGTTTCCCGATCGTATTTGTCCGGAGTGGGGTATCCGCAAAGAGCGCCCGCACAAGCCGCACGAGCTCGTCGACCTGGAAGTCCACCAGCGCGCCCTCCTCGAAGAGGTACGTGATGTCCACCATAGACGCCTCCTGCATGCCCGACAGTATAAGCGCTCTGTACCGGGCACCCGTGGAAAAATACGCACCAGCAGCTCGGAGAGGTAGGAGAACTTGAGCCAGGAGGGAACGTATGCCACCACGAACGACGGCTTTTCGGGTGCCCCGTCAGTCCACATATTCAATAACAAGAAATAGAAAAGAGAACACACCTGCGCGGGGTCCTCAACGAACAGCCCCTCCATCGAGTTGAAGATGCGGCACAGTTCACTTAGACGATGCGACTCGACCTCCGGGATGTCCGGCAGCGCAAGCACGTCCGTCAGGATACGTGCAAGGGCGGTGTCCGCAACCATGCCGATTGCCGTGTAGTATTTGCTCTTCGGGAGGATGCCCTAGGCGTGATTCCGGGATGTCAGTAAATGTAATATTGAGACAAGGATAGGCAAACCTTAAGTCGTTGAGCAAGCCGGCGCACCTCCTGCAGCACTTGAGTAATGGCGCTCTCGCACTCGTCATAGCGCTCCTGCTCTGCTGTGTACGTGAACCCCTGTGCCCCCGCCGTCAATATCCTATCCACCGCCTCCTGTTCTTGCCCCTACGAAAGGCATGCATCAGTCCAAATTCCAAAAACCGACAGAAGAAACAAGACACCCACCACAACATCCTGGAACCAACTCTCACTAAGCACCTTATAATACCTTACACACTCCTCCATCCGCTCGCCCACCACAGCCGCCACCCCCCGCGGCAACGCGCCCCTAACGCGCTCCACTTCCCGCGCAAGGAACGCACAGTCGTTCGCGAACCGCACACCCTGCTCCGCGCCCACCAGCTCCCGCGCGAACTTCACGGGGTACAGCGCGCGGTGGAGGTCTAGCACCGCCGGCGCGGAGAGCAGGAGGATCGAGCCTAGCGCCGACGAAGACGCGGACGGGGATGGGAAGAAGACGGCGGAGGTGGCGAGGTGTTTGCCCTCCGCGAGCACTTCCTCGACGAGGCTGATGATGCGCTTCGTGCGGCTCGAGACGGCATAGGTCTCTTTGGGCGGGGCATGCGTGTTGAGTTTTGCTGGACGCCTGGCGGAGGAGAGGGGCTCAGCAATGCTGTCGTGTTTGGAGGCAGGCGACTTGGAAGGGTGTGGCGCGAACTGTGATGATGCCTCGAAGGAGGGCACGGGAGAGGGTGAGGCGGATGATGTCCCATTGCCTTGGTGTTTCTTCCCTTTGTTGGCGGCCTTCTCGAGGCGCGTGGCGACCTTCGGAGACGATATTGAGGGCACGGGAGGGGGGCGGGAGTGTGTGGGGGATTCGAGCGCTGGGGGTGCGGGTTCATCGCCCCAGGGGTCGTCCCATGCGGTTTCTTCTGTCGGAGCCGTGTCGTCGTCGTCGTTCCACCCCCAGGCCTCCGATGGATCGGGCTCCTCATCGCCATTGATCATTTCTGGTGAGGGCGACGGTTCTGCGGTCTTCGCTGCTGGGGCGGGTGTTGACTCAGATTCAGGTTCAGCTTTTGGTTCAAGTTCATTCGGCGTGACATCGTCGTCGAAGCCCCAGCCATCCTCTTCTACGACGAGAATGTCGTCATTTCCAGGACTCGTATCGTCATCGAAACCCCAGGCATCGTCTTTGACTGGGCTGATCTCCTGAACGGGAATGACTGTGGGCTTGTGCTCTGGTGCCACATCAACTTCGACTAGGAACGTGTCGGAGGAGTCCTCTGAGGTGGTGATAATGTCCCGCGAACGATCAAGAATCTGCAGGCGTCTCTGGCGCTCATAATGCCCACTCACGCCATCAGCCCAGGCTTTCACGGACCTGTCCTGCGCATCGCTGCCCAACAGTCCAACGACGAATTCGTCTTCAAAGGCTAAGGCTTGCTGTACCAGTTCCAAGAACGGAGGGAGCAAATCAAATAATGAGGGAAGGGAAGGTATTAGGAGGTTATTGAGGATGCTTGTCGTTGTTGGTTTGCAGAGGGAGTGAGTGAAGAGAGTTGCTTGGGAAGGTGGGAGGCACGAGAATATGTGTGTCGACAGGAATGTGAAGAAAGTCGAAAGGGTTTCCAGCCGCGTTGTGTGGATCTCTTCATTAGGCGGGGAAGGAATTAGTGAGAATCTGTGCTCTACGATACCAGACGAAGCTGTCGTTACTGCGGCTGGCTGTTTCAGGATGTAATCGATGAATTGGTTCGTGAGGTCGCGCCGTAATGTCGTGAGATGGTTTGACAAGAAACTTGGGGAGAGCGAAGCGAGGATAGACGATAGAGAAAGTACTGTTTCGGAACGTCTGACTAGAAAGGACAATTTCATTCGAGGGAAATAGAACATCTGATGCGTGATACCTGCCTTGCACTGAGGGGTAGACAACGAATTCATGATGTGAAATGGTAATGCCTCTCGTGAATGCCTCGCTAAGCTGTTCTTCGTTCCGGGCTTTGGCAGCACGGAATTTGCACTGTGCAGAGAACAGCCTTAGTATGGGTAGAGCCTAAGAAACGTATATCGAACTCACCCTCATGTCTCCCATTACTTTAGTCTCATTCAAATGCCCAGGGGCATCTTGAAGTAGGGGTTCCAAATTCTCGCACACACCAACGGCCTCGGGCAATTTTCCGTCATTTATGAGACTCTCAAGTGACTTGAGTGCTGATCTACACTTCAGTAAATGAGAAAGAGTTTCATATTCGACACGAGTATCCGTCGCCTCTTGCGCCAACTTGGCGTGCTTCGTGAGGCTTTCAACTAGTGTTGGAATGAGTCCTGTCTACACATAATGAGCTGGAAAAGCAACAGACGAGTGGAACTACTCACCTCCGGATTAGAAACAGAGTCGCTGAGCGCATCCACATTTGTGGTTAACGTCAGCAAACGTTCCTGGACGTTCCTGGAGGCTGCCAGCTGCCGCTGGAATTCCGGAAGGTCTTTCTGTATACGGTCATGTACACGTTCCTTTATCAACCTCGCGAATGAGCATAGAGCGAACGAGAAACGTATGGGCATAAGTACCTGGGTGGATTTAATGGTCTGCTCCAACTCAGAGAGCCATGAAGCTGCCAGGGTTGAGTTCAAAGTCTGGTTCGTTGCAGCATCGATTTTAGAGAGTATTTGGGACGAGACTTCCTGGGGATTCGGCCGGCGGGGCAGGTGTGAAGGTATGGGGAAAGCCATAGTGGCCGTTTGGGCACAAGCGTCACCGCCACGTGCAAAGACCTTGCCTCCGAACGCTCACCATGCTCGGTCGACTTTTCCTGCTGCTGGCGACAGTCGCTATTTTTCACGGTCAGAAGCTTTCCTGCCCTTCTACACGTATAGTATATACGAACTGATACTGTGCTCGACAGCGGCATACTCGACATATGAACGTCAGCTGCATCTCCGGCACCGAATGCCCTCGTCTAACTAATTCCATGGTTTATATACCTAGATCTCTCCCACCTGAAAGCCCTCGGAAGGCCCGAAGGATCTCTACCCCAGAATGTGAGTATATCCGTCGGAACGACACCCAGGCCATAAGACTGACGACCAACTATCATATAGATCGTCCTTGAAACACTCGTTGGGCTCGTATTGGGTATCTTCGGTGCATCTCTGAATGCCCCAGAACTCAAAGAAATAACATGGGCAAGCGAAATGCGGAAGCAGTGCGTCGCTGTCATTCCTTTGACTTCATAGTCGGTCTCATGTGTTTGCTCCTGCAGTAAAATCGACGAAATGGATTCACGACTGGGATTCGCGAACTTTGTTACGCGTGGACGCAACATGCTGTCCCAATCACCAAAAGCCCCAGTGAAGATACGATAGGCATGGCAGTACAGTTCTTACGCGCGCCCCAGTAATTCTACAACAAGCCTCGTGGATCTACTCAGCACCGAGGGTTTCCTTCGTGGTCAAGAAACTAAATTCAAGGGTCATTTCTATCCTCGTCTCACTATAGACTACATGTAACTTATCATGATGTATACCAACTACGAGACTTGACTTGCATTGCAATATGCAAATACGTGGAGTAATTGTTTACATGAAATGGGTGATCGGAGAAGCAGCCTCAACTTTTGCCTCCGTCCCAACTTCGAGAAAATCAAATGCTTAGAGAACAAGAGCCGAAGACTCTCCCGGCCAGCTCGTTGTACTTACTCAATCTGTCTGGAACGTGGTCTGGGCGCTCCTCGCTAACCGTTCATAGCCCCTTTTGTTGTCGCATATCCGGCACGCCTTCAAGGGTTGGCGCTCCCAGCTTTTCCGCTCTTCTTCCGCTTGCACACTCCGAGTCGCCACGTTCTGAATTCAAGATATTACGATGAAGAACACGACGCGTATTGGAGTCGTGCTCTGCATCAGCTTTGCATTCTTTCTTGCCGAAATCATAAGCACGTCTTTGTCGTATGTCACCCCATTCACACCAACTAAAAGGACAAATCTAGTTGGTTTCCGTACCAAGAGTTTAGCACTCATTGCGGATGCCGTGCGTATCTGGTATTATCGTATTATCTGTGCAACCATAGTCTGACTTCCATCGATGCGGATTTAGTTTCACTACCTTAACGTGAGTTTTCTCGCTCGAAAATATGATCATAATTCGCTACAATATACCCAGGATATCGTTGCATAGTGAGGATTATCCAGTGCTCACCAGGGGTTACATTAGCTCACTCAGCTAACTACAGTGCAATAGCGTTCGTCGCTGCACACGTACGTCAATCGGGCTTTCATGAACAACACTACTCAAATAAGTTATCCACGTTCTAGCTTCATGAGAAAGGGAAGCATGTACGGACTCTTCCTTTCAACGTCCTACACCAACTCATGAATCGCGTAACGTCAGAATGTCAACTTTACATTTGCTTTCCATCGAGCCGAACTCGTTGGTACGTCACCTATATCCCTTCCCTTCCTTGTAAACTTACTCGCTGCCCAGGCGCATTTTTCAACGGCGTCTTCCTCCTCGCACTCGCATTGTCCATATTCCTTCAATCTATCGAGCGCTTCATCAACGTCCAGCCAATAGAGTCCCCCGTCCAAGTCCTTATAATCGGGTGCATTGGTCTCTTTTTGAATATAATAAGCGTGATCGTTGTTCACGGTAGAAGTTCTTTCACTCATGCTTAAAGTATGCCTCACATTCTCTATAGACCACGGCGGTCACGGTCACGGCAGCGATTCCATGGCTCTGGCTATCAGTAACGAATCTGAAATGACCCATTTGCGAGACAATATCGTATGTCCTCCCGTGTCCTCGCTCCTACAATGTGGACATACCCTGACTGTCCTGTTCTCCAGCACGCGCTGCACAACCACACCCTCGATCCGCCTTCGCCCGTTCCCCAGCATAACCTGAATCTCGTTGGCGTGTTGGTTCATCTATTTGGCGATGCTATCAACAGTGCGTATACTCGGCTGAATCTATAGCTTCGATGAAACTAAAACGGTCCCTGAAGATATTGCCGTGATCATCGCAGCAACCATAATATGGAAGATCCACTCCCCGCAACGTTTCTACGCTGACCCCGCTGTTTCTCTTGCCATCAGCCTTATCATATTCGGCAGTGCGATTCCGATGAGTGAGTCAATACCAGCCATCGTGTCTTGGTACTGCTCGACATTACTAACCTGTATATGCAGCTACGAAGTCAGGTCGGATCCTCCTTGAGGCAGCCCCGTTATTCTTAGACCTAGAGAAAGTCAAAAGCGATCTTCTATCTGTTCGTCAATTCCTTTGCAACTATGTTTTCGTGTCGTGAACCATAAAACTCCCTTGGCAGGTACCGAGCGTGCTTTCCGTGCACGACCTTCATGTATGGCATCTTTCCCAGTCGTGAGTTTCCCCACCACCTCTCGCATTCCTGTTGCCTAATTATCTCATCCTCCACAGCGTGATCTTGGCCTCTCTCCATGTCTGCGTGCCACCCGGGACCTCCCTCGAAGGTTGGGAAAAGACCGAACAATACCTCCAGCATTGTTTTTCCGCCTATGGGATTAGCCATGTTACCATCTCGCCGGAGATCTACCACGACAGCCAGATGCAGATGCAGACCGACGAGCACTTTGCTGGCGGCAAGTGCAGCCTGCCTTTTCAAGATGAGTTTGGGTGTGCAGTCAACGATTTGAAGAGGCGGAAGCGTGCTGTGTAATCGGTACTACTTCCTCCTACTCCCTCCACCCCTATATCCACAATATCTTTTTATATAGGCTGTCAAACCTATTCAGTAGAGTTATGTAGATGCTCTTTAAATGGTCTTTAAATTGCGCACCCGCCCCCGTTCAAATTTCAAACCTAGTCCTTGTGCGATTCCGTATTGTCATGAAAAGGGCTGTAACTATCCTATCCTATAGCCTATGATCCAAGTTGCATGACGTCTCCCCTATCTCTTCAAGCCTTCCCAATTTGAGCGCCTAAACCAAGCCTGAGGCCTGAACACTGAACGAGAAACTCATCCGCACGACTATTGTAGTGAAATCCTTAACTTTTTGCACACTTGGAATTTACAGGCTTGGTGTAAAAACTATACGTTGAGCATTTAGGGTGAAAGAAGCTATATGACGGCTGCACTTCAAGCAAACAGGGAATGAAAATGTACTAGGCTCCACGGATTCAGCGATAGAACCCAGCAGGTGATCTGTGACTAGTAAAAGAGATCCTCTCAGTTTGTTCACAGCTCATGCTTCTCCGTACATGCTATTAACGACGGACGGATGACTTAGACGCTTTGCATAGATGTGTGTGGGCAACTCTGTTCATAACGCGTCGAGATGAGTGGTATCCTATCAGGTTTTCTTGGCAGCAAGCTCAACGGCATTCTTAAACGCCCCCAGCAGAGCCGTTAACTGGATTTTTTCGCTTGCCCCGGTAGAAAGGCGATGTCTAAGAGCATGAGTCAAGTGAGCACAGGTGTTCCCAGAACGCAGAAAATGCGTACTCTGTTGTAGCCAGGTGGTCTAAAAGGTAAACTCTAGCGTGTGGCTTCATATCGATCGTTTCGACGTAATCGTATGCGCCAGTCAGGAGGTCCTGCAGCGCCAGACCCCGCTCGGTTTTCATGGCAGAAATCACTGTGCATACGGTCAGCCAACAGAAATGAAAGCAAGATTGAACACGAGTACTCTGGTAAGATGTCGTGAACTCATCGGAAAGCATCGAATTGACGATGGTTTCGATGTCGGAGGGATGCGGGTTTCCAGTGCAATTGTAAATCTCGGTTTCCCCTGTGACATCGTATGCCGCGTGGCATGCCTGTAGGACGTTGAGTGCGCGGCGCATGTCGCCCCGGGAAAGCTTCAACAGTGCTTTCTTTCCGTCATCAGTTAAGTTGACTCTGCCCATGTGAATCAGACCAAGAGATAATCGTACATAAGGGACATAAAACATACTTCTCTGCATCCACAACCGTGTTCAGTCGCTTCTCAACCTCGATGATTGGTAGAGGGGAGAATCTAAACCTGGTGCACCGACTCTGGATGGCGGGGGTGATCTTGTTGACATAATTGCAGATGATACAGAAGCGGACATTCTTCGTATACTGTTCGATAACACGGCGGAGGGCGGCCTGGGCCTGCTGCGTCATCATGTCAGCCTCATCGAGGATGATGAGCTTATAACCCTTTGAGAAGAGCGTTCGTGTTTCCGCAAACTGCTTGATTTGTTCCCGGACAACGTCTATACCGCGTTCATCCGATGCGTTGAGCTTTAGCATAGGTTAGGATGAGCAAGTATAACAGGGTTCGGGCCACACACTTCAAGTATTTGCTTTCGATAATCTGCCCCATATATTCGTCGAGCGACAGCAAGGATCGTTGACGTCTTTCCGGTTCCGGGAGGCCCGTAGAACAGTAGATGTGGCAATCGATTCTTCTCTATAAATTTTTCGACTGGCCGAGGATGAGCTATACGAAAGTAGGAGATGAACATAGACTTACTTGTGGTTGTGATGTCCTTATGCGAGACCACGTCATCGAGTGTAACTGGACGGTACTTTTCCACCCTGAGTCCCGGTAAGATCCCCAGAGCAGATAAAAAGACACAATATCCGTACCAAGGTAAGTTGTCATTGTCATACGGTTGCTCACGGTCATATGCCTTCCCTTTCCCTTTCGCCAGAGTCGGAATGGGCTCGACGTCTATCATTTGCGTATCTTCGTCGCTGTCCATATTTCAATTTCAAAAAAGCGTTTATATCGGTAAAGTTGGATGAGTGAATAGATAACCGAGGGAGCAGGAGGGAGTGGAAGTCGAGGACGCGTCCAATCTCGCGACGCGCTGATGATGAGCTTTGTGTATGTTTGGGTGTCATGTGCATCCAAACCTTAAATTTGCTTACAAGAATCAACAGAAAACTTGGTGCTGACAACACGGCTCTTGCTTTCTCAAAGACTCCATCGTTAAATCCGTTGGACAGATAAAGCGTCCGCATTCGACATGCAGATTTTCGTAAAGACGTGAGTACATTTCCTCTGCGAGGAGCATATGTAGATACTGAAATTTCAATTCCAGCCTAACGGGCAAAACCATTACTCTTGAGGTCGAGTCCTCAGACACCATCGACAATGTCAAGGCCAAGATCCAGGACAAGGAAGGGTGCGCCATATTTTTCATCCAAAAATTCACCTGGTTCATCCTAATCGTTATTTGCCAGCATCCCTCCCGACCAACAGCGTCTGATCTTCGCCGGCAAGCAACTCGAGGACGGTCGCACTCTCAGCGACTACAACATCCAAAAGGAGTCCACCCTCCACTTGGTCCTTCGTCTCCGTGGTGGTGCTAAGAAGCGCAAAAAGAAGACCTACAACGTTCGTAAAGTTTATTAGGTGTATGTTTTCTCACATCGCTGACGTTTGTCGTCTCTAGACCCCTAAGAAGATCAAGCACAAGCGCAAGAAGGTTAAGATGTCCATCTTGAAGTACTACAAGGTCGACTCCGACGGCAAGATCAAGCGTCTGCGTCGCGAGTGCCCTTCTGCTGAGTGTGGTGCTGGTATCTTCGTAAGCCAATACTTTGTTCAGGTGCTCGCGTTCTTCTTTTGCTAACCATGCATGTCCCTATAGATGGCCTTTCACAAAGATCGCCAGTACTGCGGCAAGTGCGGCCTCACCTACACCTTCCAGCCTGGCACCAAGCCCCCTGTTGTTTGATCGTTTCGTCTTATAGTACTACCACCTTGATATGATCTGTATGTTTCTGTATTTGTGAATACAAGATACGTCAATGATGCGACGATGCATGTTATCGGTTTAAAATGAGTTCTACCGATACGTGTTCTGCTGATAGTTCAGATCGCATAACAAAATCTATCTAATGTCTAAGTCTAGATACGTCTACTGTGTACCGCGATGTGGTCTAGGTGTCTGTAGGAAATGTCTACGGTCTACGAATAGCAAAAACATAGGTGCGTAAAGATCTAAGAATATCTAAAGAGAATTATGTACAGTAATTATCGGTGTCGTGCTCTACAGCTCTATGGGTACCAGTGAGTCCGTCCGAAAAGATCTAGCAGACGTTTATAAAGCGAAGAGAGCGTACGAGGGTGACAACGTCCGCAGTGCACCCTGTACCCGACTCCATTCCTCTTCATGCGCAGGCAGCCCGTCAACCTCGACCAACGAAGGGAAGAGCCGGCGAAGATACCGTGCCACCTGCACAGAGTCTGCTGTCGGCGAGCATGCGAGCGTCACCCGAGTCAAGGAATACTGGCGTGGAATGTCAGAAGGGACTGTTGCGGACTCGATCCCCTGAATATCCGCCGACATAACAAGAGTCGCAAGCTTCGGTGCCCTGCTAGCTAATGCATTCAGGGACTGGAAGGTCAGTGACTTCGACTGTTGTCCGGGACGGGTCGATGGAGAGGCTGAGCCTAGATCGAGGTGCTCAAGCTCTGGCCAGCCACTGACCAGAGTCGCTAGCTCTTCGTCACATATGGCTGGTGAGAGAGTGGTGTCGAGGACCAGCCGACGAAGCTGACGTACAGATCGCAGGATTTGAAGGTCATTATAGGCTATGGGGGTATTGGTACTGGGCTCTCCCGGAGACGTGCTAGTGGTATTAGAACTGGGTGTGCTTTCCAAATCCACATCGTCTAGTTCGATGTGATGCTCTATGGTGAGGTTTTGGAGGGTATTGGCTGCCTTGGTATAGATTGAATTGAAGATGGAGCTCCAGGCGACAGGCACGCCTGTCGGCTCCTCAGCCTCTAAGCGGAGTGTATGCAGGGTGTCCGAAGGCAAACTGTCGAGAATAAGCTCCAGCACAGGCGCGTGAGCGCGCATGTGAAGTTTTTTTAAAGGAGGGAAAGCGGTATGGTCCCGGTTACGAAGGTCGTCGGAAAGCTCATCGACGTCAAAATGACCTGCGTGCAGTTCGAGCTCGGAGAGTTTTTGAAGGCTTGCTATGGCGAGAAGAGCATCCGTGGTCAATGATGAGCCGAGACGAAGAGAAAGAGTGTGGAGGCATCGCATCGATGACACGAAACCCAAAAGATTCTGGGCAAGTGAACCCCGAATACTTAGCCGTTGAAGACCTGGAGCGATCTTAACGACTTCTTGAAGGTACTGGCGAATATGCTCATTGGACGATTGCGATCCCCGCGATTTAAAGCCAAGGTCGAGGTCAAGTTTGCTAAGCTTATCGGATAAGCTGAAGCATGCCTGAATATCGTCACAATTTGGTGTTGAGAGGTGCACTGAACGCAGAGATGGAAGAAATCCGATAGGGTGGTCGGGAAAGCCGACAAGTTCGGCGGATAAGACAGAGAGGATGGCAGGGTGAACCTGAACATGTCGTCGGTGGGTAATATATTTGACGCGGGAAGCGTACGAATGGAACCGGGTCAAGTCCGGCGATATGTGTGGTTGTTCGAGAACCTGGGCGATATGTCAATACATATGTTTTAGAATCGAAACGGTGGCTTTCCTTACAAATATCCCGTTAACCAGTCGAATGCCGGAAATTAGGTGTAGTAAAGGAGCGATAGAGGATAGACGTATCCAAAGATAATCTAGTGCAGGCCCTTCCCAAGCTCTGCAGCTTCTGGCTAGCGCGTTGAGTGTCCTAGGTCCATCCTCCGAGGAGTACTGAAAAATATGCCGTATAATTTCGTCGATGAGCAGAGCCTGCTGCATCGTCATTTCAATGAGGGGATTAGAAATGGGATAGCCACCGTGTATAGGGTATAAACCGCGAGCGGAGTCACAGATGGGAGTGAGAGTATAGTGTTGAAACCCGAAACGGAGAGGCAACTCGGCGTTGATGGCATGAATTTTTGGGAAACTCGGCACCTGATTGGCTGATAGCTTTGATGACGACTGTTTAGATGAGATCGGTAACCTGAAGGGTCCCCTCATTCCATTACCTTCAAGGTGAGTCTCAGACTAAGTATCATCGCTTTCCTCACCACTCCCGTGAACTCTGGGTATGTTGTCGATTGAGTATAATGGTCGCTTCTTACTCGTGTTGTCTCAGTGTCCCTTATTATTTCTCACCGAGAAACGAGTCCGCTGTAAAGCAGGACTCCTGATTCCACGAAGAACCAACACAGGCTCAAGCTTGAGTCCTGCTACTAATGTATGTATTTGTACTTAAAGCTTCAAGTACTATTTTCACTGGGGCCACAGCATGCTGTCGCGTACCCTTTCTCGCATCCCTATCTTGTCAAAAACAAGTGTTCGCGTGAGAGGACTCACGCCTCGTATTCGGGGAGCGTTAAGAAATAACAAGCCTACATCAACGCAGTACGATATCCCTTCTGTCCTATCTTATCTTCTAATTAGTAATTATACACTCAGCCGGTCCCTTCAATTGGTCAATTTTTCTAATCAGTCGGCGTCCTCCGAGGCGAGTACTGATCTAAGCATATCTTGTACTAAAACTTGACTTGACCCTAGGAACCTGACCAGACACGTCCCTCAAGCCCTCCTGGCATAGACCACGTCTGTGGCACCACAATAGGCTTCCCTGCTTCTTGTTATATTGTCCTGGGATCGCTCCAGAAGTTGGGCCACTTTCAGACGATCCCATCTGATATTATACTAGATGGGTGGTCGTGTGATTGGGAAAATTGGGAATACCTGCAAGAACTCGTCTGTCCCGATGCGCACTTCTACGACGTCAGCTTACTGGAACTCAACTTGAGACTGCGCTATGGAATACCGGGACCGTACAGGCCGTTTTTGTATGACTCTGAGTTTCATGGGGTGTTTGCCTTGGAGGCCGGCGACGGTAAATTCTATCTCCTTGTGGACACCACGTACTCGGAGTGGAAGGCAAGTCGATTTGTCGGCACCTACAGGTCTGCCAACAATCTTGTAGAGAAGGTGAAATGGCGAGAGTTTCTCCTCTCATCGCCGGAGTTGGAGACTGTGGACGTAATCGAGGGGGGTGAGGAAGCCTTGGCGGCAGAAGCCGCCGTGCAGTGTCGCAAGCGTAGGCACCAGGAAGACATTATGTCCAGATCTTGAAGTAACTTGTGAATTACACTGATAAAGCCCGGGGCCTAGAACAAGCCTCTCTGTATGGTAGGAGAGATGCAGAGGGGGTGTGAAAAATCGATTTTTGGGATCTTAAGACCTGGAAAAAGATCCTGTGAGCTGTTATACACGCTAGGGACGTGCTAGAGTCAGTTGCAAAAATGTCTGAGGGGTACATCTAGTCAATCAGTAGGTGAGATGGAGTATTCAAGACATAACTGAGTTACCTTCTACAATTGTATCAATCACAAGTTGTGTTATCCAAACATTCCACCTCGTCTCCCGACTTCCATATACCCCTCGACCTTTTTGTAACAAGGACGGTTCGAACCGGCTGGTATCCTGTTGCAGTGCGAACGCGTACTATTGTCTGAACCCACTTCCAACCTCGAGGATCAAGTCTCTGCCAGCTTGCGATCGAGTAACACTGACAGAAGCTAGAGTCTCCTTCTGACGGGCCCATAAGCGTACATCTTGGTTCGGGTCCTCTGGATATGCAAACATGAGGGAGACAGGATAGCAGGGTTTCTCATTCCAGCCACATTCAGATCAGGGGCCGCCGTAGCGCCTGGACTGTTCTCAATTGGAATGAATTTAAAAGCTGGGCATGTTTCTTCCGCCATAATTATAATTTACACCGATTGCGGCACAACACTCGACCCCCGCATTATGCATATGCACCACAGAACATGGCATTTATAGTGACAGTCCTCGTGTGCTGCTCGAACGACCTCCCTACAGCAACTCCTGAGTTCTAGTCGTTCACATTACCTTCACCCACCAAACGCCAGCGGGCCGGCGGCGCAGCAGGCACGAGACGTACCGCCGGCTTTGGAAGCTGTTCTGTCGGATGCGGGGATGAGCGACGAACGGATGTGGGAGAGGAAGGGTGGTCGCAAGCACCTTGACAGCGTAGAAGATTGTATTAGTGGATGATAGAAAAGAGGAGGAAAGAGGATGAATGGCGTACCTCAACAACACTGCCCTGCCTCTACATCTCTCTGAGAATACTAGAAACCCGTGGCAAAGGGACTGCATTCGGGAAATGAGTAAGTCTTGGGCAAAGGTGGTCCCATGGGTGCAATCGGATAGATACGATGGCAGCACAGGAAGCGCAGGTATCGACGTGGCCAACAGTGTTCCACGAACCTCAGAGCGATTGAGACAGAGAATGGAGAAACAAGAACAACATTGTGAAATGAACACGTTCAGCGCGGGAAAGAGGTTTTTTGAGTCAACATTTAGACAAATAGCAATGTCGAGGGCAGTTTATCGGTGTAAGAAAGCCTTGTATAGCAAGGTAACTAGAGTATTGACCAGGTGCCGGGCGTCGGGGTCAGATTATATTCATCCACTGAAGGGGCAGACATCAGCAGCCATCTGTAAGTGTGTATGCGAATAACTCATACCTAAGATAGTCCTGGTTTCTAAGTATCTGAGGTCCCAAATGCAACTACGGGAGTTGTTCCTAACCCCTGTCACGAGGCTTGGAATGACGAGGCCATAGGCGTACTCTTACGGAGCGACTTTCTGCGGTGTGGATCGCTATCGAAAGTAGGGCTAATCCCTCCATGACGAGGAATTTGCCACTGCAAGGGACTAGACTGATCTCCTGGCAGCTTTTCGTTGTGCGCATCGTCGTTGAAAGTAGGTCTGATACCTCCAAAAAGAGGTAGCCGCCCGTAGTGGGGACTATTCTGAGTGGCCTGAGACGACGAGACTGGTGGCTCTCTGTTCTGTGCCTCATCGTCGAAAGTAGGGCTAATCCCTCCATGACGAGGAAGCCACCGCGAGGGACTAGACTGATCCCCTGGCAGCTTTTCGCTGTATGCATCGTCATCGAAAGAGGGCGGGATATCTCCAAGAAGAGGTAGCCGCCCGTAGTGGGGAGGACTATCCTGAGTGGCCTGAGACGACAAGTCTTGTGGCTCTCTGTTCTCTGCCTCATCGTCGAAAGTAGGGCTAATACCTCCATGAGGAGGAAGCCACCACAGGGGACTAGACTGGTCTCCTGGAAGCTTTTTACTGTGGGTATCGTCATCGAAAGAGGGCGGGATATCTCCAAGAAGAGGTAGCCGCCCGTAGTGGGGAATATCTGGAGTAGCCTGAGACGACAAGTCTTGTGGCTCTCTGTTCTCTGCCTCATCGTCGAAAGTAGGGCTAATACCTCCATGAGGAGGAAGCCACCACGAGCGACTAGACTGATCTCCTGGAAGCTTTTTACTGTGGGCATCGTCGTCGAAAAAGGGCGGGATATCTCCAAGAAGAGGTAGACGCCCGTAGTGGGGACTATCCTGAGCGACCTGAGACGGTGAGACTGGGGGCTCTCTGTTCTCTGCCTCATCGTCGAAAGTAGGGCTAATACCTCCATGAGGAGGAAGCCACCACGAGCGACTAGACTGATCTCCTGGAAACTTTTCACTGTGGGCATCGTCGTCGAAAGTGGGCGGGATATCTCCAACAAGAGGTAGCCGCCCGTAGTGGGGACTATCCTGAGCGGCCTGAGACGACGAGACTGGTGGCTCTCTGCTCTGTGCCTCATCGTCGAAAGTAGGGCTAATCCCTCCATGACGAGGAAGCCACCGCGAGGGACTAGACTGATCTCCTGGCAGCTTTTCGCTGTGTGCATCGTCGTCGAAAGTAGGCCTGATACCTCGAAGAGGAAGCCGCCGCTGCGAGGGGCTAGACTGATCACCAGACGACGAAACTATAGGCGCACTGTGACGGACTGGCGGCTTCCTGCTGTGTGCAGATCCGGGGGAAGTAGGATTGACCTCTTCAGGCTGTAAAGAGCCATACTGCGGCGAGGATGAGGAGTCCCCATCAGAGTCGTCATGGTCGTCATGCTCAGCGGGGGTCGGCACAGAATGGTGTTGGTCCTGTGTAATAATGGGGTCTGGTTCGAGTCGTTGTTGCATATCATGTAAGCCGCTGGCCCCACTTAAGATATCATCATTCTCATATGTTTCCCTTTGCGCTGTGGGAGGCGAAGCCGCTCCAGAAGATGACGTCGCCAATATTTGGACACGAGAAAACTGTCCATCGACGCTCTTCAAGGTGGAATAAGACAAGCGAAGGGTAGCAGGGGGGATAAACGGATAATGAGGAGATGTTATGATAGACGACTGATCAGAGGTAGGTTCTTATGAATCGTTGTCGTGGCCCTCATGCGAATGCAGAGGAGATCCCGACTTTACAGGGACAGTTACGATGAGAGGCTCAGTCGCAGCCACATGTGACACCGGCGGAGATGCGGGGGCGGGGGGATAGGCTTGTGGGGCAGCTGGAGGCAAAAACTTTGGACGGGAGTTCATACCGGCTCCGCTGCGCAAGCTAAACGCACTCGTTTGGAACTGGAAGCCCCCATTTTTGCTGGGTGTATCAAAGGAGCGGTGTTCCGGTCCAGCACCGACGACAACACTTTGAGGACTTGACCGTGTCTGTGTGTCTGCATACAGTGAAGGGCTCAAGGGGCCTGGGCTGAACGTGAGAGGGCGATTAATTAAGAGATCATCTTGGGGCGCCAGAAGGGATTTGTCCTCCCTAGGGTATTGGCTGTCTCCTGACCCAGCCCGACCTTTTATGCTGCTACGTTCCATGATTGGGGACAAAGGTTTCGATTCCTGTGCTGGTGGTTGAGATAGAGGTGTTCCCGCGGAACTCAGGGGCGGAAGCTCAAAGCGTGGCGGTTTCGAATTGCCTCCTATTGGGAAAGCTTTGTGTCGTTGCCTGCGTGATCAAGGAGGCTACCGCTTCTGATCGAGGAAGAGGAGGAAGTCAGTTTGCAGAAGCTAGAGTCTCATATTAGTCAACGGTTCCTCAGTCTGGGCCGATGATACCATCGCCGAAATCATGTTCTCACCTTCAACATCCCCGCCGCTTGTCCAAACCACCAAGCAATTACCCCTCATGGCAACTGCAGTATCGTCATCCCGAAACGTTCCTCCAACCTTGATTAAGGTACTCCGATTGATGCCGCTCTGGGTATACGGCAAACGCCTGCATCACGTCCTTAAGCGTCAAAAGAGCTTTCTTCCTGTCTTTCGGTTTCGGCTACGTGTACATCGAGACGATAGGCTTCATGAATGTGGCCGGTTGTGCTGCGAAATCGTGGCGGGGAGCATGGAACATCCGTTTTTTCTTCGGAGACGCAGTAGGGACGTCGCCACCCATCCCTCTTCCGACAGGGCCTAAGGGCACTGTTAGCCCACCATTCACAGCAAGCGCTTCCATTTGGTCTGCCCCGCCGCGCGGATGTGTACCCAACCCTCAACACGGCCACGGAGCAGTGTCGAAGGCGTATTTGGCACTGTAAAACGCGGTCTTTGAAATTGCAAACGGGATTTTGCTTCAGTTACTCACCATTCAGGGTTGCCCGAATCAAACGAGCACTTTTCCAAGGCAGACAATCGCAAGGGGCCCATGATATCATGATCAACGCGCTTCGCGATGGGCACGAGAACATCAAGAGGTTTGATCCGGCGGTATTGCGATAAGCTGAACATTCATAGTCGCCTTTGCAGGAGTAGCCACAGTGCCCAAGACTTGAACAAACTGCATAGAGGTCAAATGCCGCACTTCACTGATGCATATAAGCTCTGAAACTCACTGCATCGGTCGTATTTACTTGCTCGTATTTCGTAGGTTGGCGGGATTTTCTCTGCTTGCTTCCTGAATCTGAGCCATGTTCCAGATCCTGAGATTCGTCGAGTAGTTGCGCCCAGACAATCACACCAGTCTAAAATTCATCCTTCGTTAGCCGTTGACCATCTAGCTGCCGCTCGATTCGCCGAACATGAGAAATATATGCGGCGGTAAGTCGAACCACGGAGTGAATTTCGGGATGAATGGCCGGAGGCTGAATTTGAGACTGCGATTGGGATTGCTGAGGCTGATTTTGAGATTGATTGTTTCGTTGTGCCAAGGGAGCACGCGCATGAGGAAATTGTATGGTGTCCACGCCATGGTTGGTTGCTGCTGCTGCGCGGTAATGGCGTGGGATTGAGGATACTATGTGGGTGGGCTTGATATGAATGAGCTGGTTGCGACCCGTATGCCAGGGTGTTGGTTGGGGAGCGATTGTTTACTGCCGAAAGAGAAGAAAGACGAAGAACGAGAGCGGCCTTGGTTTTGGGATAGTGATCGTTATTGAGGAGTTTGGCTGGGAACCATGGGAAGAGCCAGGGAAGAGCCGACTAGCACTGGTGCGGCTGTAGTAGTCGCGGCAAACCGTGACCTTCTCTCAACCGATCACACTCGGAGAAGGCACACAGGGTGGCAGAGATCTTCTCGTCTCTCCTAGATGGCAGACACGCATCAGACACCGTTGGCAGTCGTTCCTCCATCTGTAGTAAGTTCGGAGCGGCAGTATGGAATCCATGCGATGAAATGGTCATGATACTTAGTACTAGATCCTTACAACAGGTCATTGGAATCTCTAGTGCTCACAAGCAGTCCCTGCAAAGGCAGAGTGAAGTCAAGGACAACTACAATATTTTATATGCAGTCTCTGTGAAGCCAGAAGATCACAATGTGCAGTCCCAGAAAACACTCCCAATGGCAAGCGTTAAGATAGATAATTCCTCATCGACCTGCGACATTCCGCGAGGGATCACCACCCTCCACCACACCGTTAGCTTGAGCGCCCCCAACGATCCCAGCAATGGTCTTCTGCATGTCCGTCCATTCCGACTCCCTAGGGATGGCCATGTCCCCGATATCGTATACGTAGAGCCGGCCGTCGCTTCCGCCCAGCGCAGCGCGCCGGCCGTCTTTGCGATCCCACTGGAGTTTGTTGATCGCTCGCCCGGAGCCCACATTCGTAGAGACCACAGGCACCTAAATTAGACAAAACCAAGAGTAAGAAATAGACCGCGCAAAGATTGCCTCCGGCTACAGACCTCGGTATCTGTATTCAAATTCCACAAATCAAAGTGACCCGATCCATCTACAGTTCCGAACACCGCAGGATGCGCCGGATGCCACTTGACATCGTAGACATAATCGTCCGCCTCATCAAACGAGTATAGCGGGGCGATCGCCTGTGGCGTCGTCGAGGGCTTCGCAAGGGATTTGGCGCGCCACAACTTGACTGTCCAGTCAACCGAACTTGTCAGGAAGAGATCTGAGAAATCCACGGGCCCGACGAGCGGGTGGAAATGCAGCCCCATGACAGGCCCAGCATGACCCTTGTATACATCGTATTGGTTGAGACCGGCTTTGGCCCCAGCACGGTCATACCGGTTGGCTTGGTAGACGTTGCCTTCCTCCGTGCCAACCCAGAATGTCGTGGTTTCATTATCAGGAAAGTCAAGGGTGGTGATCGCCACTTCGCCAGTTTTGTTGTGGCCTGCATGGATCAATTCTAGGGTTTCCTATATAATGGTCGTAAGTTGAGTGCATATTAAGTCTTAGAGCAAGTGAGTGGACCCACTTGAGGTTGAGCAAGCATGTCTACCAGCCAACTGCAAACAGTGCCATCGGTGCTGCTTGTGATCAAATTATGCGCATTCTGGGTACCCACCATCTGCATGGCATATACAGGATGAGTGTGCCCAGCGGCGGATAACGGTGTTTTGAGGACCGGGAGATGTTTTGAGCGGGTATCCCATAGGAGAATCTGGCCAGAGTATGTGCCACCGAAAACGAGATTTGAATGGAATGGCGAGAATGTGACGGACAGTACATCAGACTGTGTGATTGTAAGTCAATTCTTTGCTTTACAGGTGGTTCAATGAAATGCTCACGGACTTGAGAGTGAAAGACGAATTCTGGACGCTCCAGCATATGAAGGTTCCAGACAGCAACAATGCCGTCTGGCTCGTTCAGTGCTGCCGGATTCTTGTTGTACGACGCGACACTTAGTTCAGGGTACTACAGCAGATATACATTAAGTATATCATTGAAGCCAACAATGCGGGAGTTGCTCACTTTTGGTGACCAATCGACGTCTGTTATGGATCTGTTTTTGCCATAGCGTTCATCATAGAACTCGCAAACGCGCTTGACGCGTCCTTCTGAGTCGTCCCTAAGGCAGAGCAGATAAAAATAAGCATAACGTTTCATAAGGCATTAAGTACACGTACCCTCCTGACTCTGCACCTATTGTGTAGTCCCTGATATAATCATAACCGTCATTTAAAGCTCGTTGCACGATCTTCGACGACTGTTCCACAAAGTCAAGGAATTCTGGTGCTGCAAGGATGCTCGCTCGTTCTTCTTCAGATAGTTCTGAAGTAAAGGCTTAAATGCGAAGCATTCAATGGAAGACCAACAATTGCTTGCCTCGTATTTCCTGCTCAATTTCCAGCTCCAGTTTGACACTCTCCTCCTCAAGTTCCTTGTCACGCGCAAGCCGTTCTACTTCAATTTCGCGGTCCCGCAGTATCCGATGCCTGAGCTCCTCTTCGTATTCGCCTGGAGATTCTATTTCTATCGCAGTCGTTTGCACTTCCTTGTTGTAACTGACGCGCTCCTAAGATATGGAATTAAATTAGCAACGATATGAGCTGAAGCGGTGCTATAAAGAACCGTACCTTTCGCGGCAACTCAAATAGCTCTTGCTCCACGTCGATTAAATCACCATACAGTCGAGGCGTAAGTGTCCTAGACGTATTGGAAGTAGCATCAGCCCACATTCGCGTCAAATCTTCTAGCCGCTCCGCACCGCTCAACGACATGGTCTGTTGCACTGCTAGGCTGGGCTGGGGTCGCGCCAACACTGGCCGAGAAGTCACTTTGCCTGCTCGCCCGACCAGATCCCGATATCGAAAGTGCAGACGGACCAGGAAGACCAGCGCTGCCCCCCAAAGAAGGTGTCCCAGGTATCGACGAAGGTGAACGGTCCCCGCTGTCTCGGCCACCCCGGGAGGAGCTTCCAACTAGGGAGTTGACGAGATCATCAAGATCTTTACGCACCGGGGTGGGCCCTGCAATCTATGTGGAGGGTGGTTATCAGTTGCAGGGCATTGTAGACGTGACTCTGAAATTCCTGCCTCGGTTGTTCGCTTATCCGTGTCTGCCTTCAGTCGATCAGCACGAGCTTTTCGGAGTTCTGCAAGCTTTGCCCGTTTGGCCTCAATCTCCGCTCTTCGTTTGTCGGACATGGTTAGAGAATGCTGGGTGTTGGGTGAACGCCCAATTGCAAGCGACTCCCAGCGCGAATGTAGAGTCACGTGGTCTTAAACGCGTCGCGCTGTTTCCAGCACTCGTGAGCCTAACCCACAACCTACTATAGGACAACTTCTGAATTTCTGTAAAGAAGTAGTAATGCTGATCGTTGTATCAAACAACGTTAACGTTGAACGAGCAACCTTCGGCACTCGAGGAGGTGTATTTGGGGATGTTTCTATCAGAGGCCAATGATCTCTCTTGAGTCACACCGGGAGTCACACTAAACTCCTTCCAAATAATTTTGCAATCCGGATCTCTGAGTAACAATGTCCATGATTACCCCCTCTACCCGTTCCAAGGGCCCCAACAAAGGCGGCGCCAGGCGCAATGACAACAACCGTATATACGCGAATCCCTTGCCAATAATCTTCGTTGAGCCACCACCTACTCGACTCCGATCCGTCTTGGGTCTTCTTGGTCTTTCATTGTCAAAAGTCGTGAACCCTCACTGCGAAGGGATTTTCGATCCTACGACGCGTTCTGTTTGGGTCTCTAATCCGAAAGACGCCGCGTTGCTGTGGCGTAGAGGATTCTTCGGGAAAGGTGACTTGTCGCGGAGTGAACCCAGTTGGTTGGCCCGGCAGATCAACAACAGACGGACAGGCGGAAAACGTTTGTGAACTAACTATTACCGTAAGGCCCATAACAATTAATGAATTAGATTTTGTCTTCGTCTGTAGAAATGACTTCGGAGGAAGTAACTGCAAAACGTCGTGCTGAGCGCAGGCAGTTCAAACTCGACCGTGCAGCAGCTATTGCAGCAGTCGCCGCGGAAGCAGAAGCAATCTTTGAGACTGAAGGGCGTGTTATCAAACCTGCACTCTCTGGTCCTGCAATTCCATCTGCCGCAACATGGCGGCCACCACCATCTCTTGCCGAACCTCCAGCCACACCGTCCCCCGAGGAAGACGAAGAACTTGCAGAGCTAGAGCCTCTGGTGGACGTCGAACATCTTCAACTTACGCTTCAAGAGGCATTCTTCTTGGCGTGGAATCTCGACTGCCTCACAATCCTAGATCCTCAAACGGTACTCCATCCCACTCTCCCAATCTGAGTTATATTAATACACACAATTCAGAACGATGCAATGACTCTAAAACAGCTGTGGACCGCTTGCCAAGCCGCTCACCTCCCGCCCATGATACCTTCAAATCCAAACCCGTCCTTACAATTCGACAACCCATTTCTCATACATTATGTCGTCTATCACCACTACCGCTCTCTAGGCTGGGTAGTCAAAGGCGGGATCAAATTCTGTGTTGATTACCTCTTATACAAGCGTGGCCCGGTCTTCACGCACGCTGAGTACGTTCGCGTCTCCTCTTGTCATTTCCAGCCTTACCCGCTGAACAGGTTCGCCATGGTTGTGTGTCCCGTGTACGAAGACCCAGAAGACCAAAGTGCATCATCCCTCGCTCTGCAAAATTCTTCTCCATTTGCTTGGTCGTGGCTGAGCACCATTAACCGAGTCAACTCCCAGGTACAAAAGGTGCGTATCTTCTCAATGGGCGTCCCCACATATTCACGAATTGTTACCAGACCCTTATTTTGGTTTACGTGACGATCCCAGCCCGATCCCGCCTTTCTCCTGACATTCTCGACTCTCCAGCCTGTCTTCAACACTACTCGGTGAGGGAGGTAACATTACGGAGGTTTATCCCTGCTCGCATGCGTGATTAAGTTCAGTACGCTCTAGCCAGGTATTCGTGTGGCCAATAGTGATATTTTAACGATTCCAATGATGTTCATTCCATAATACAATGCAAATCGTGAAAATTCTACACACCCATGTTACCCCAGTCTACTATCTGCCATCGGGGCTAACAGATCGTCGAGGCAGGTCGTCACGAAGTAATAAATATAATTATGCAGGGGTAACCTGCAACCAAATTAGCTGGCATGAAGAAAGAGGATGAATCCATGGTCCGTGGCCACAAGGTAGGACTTGATCCGGAAAGGGGACGGGAACGTGTGCGAGACAGATCGGTGACGAAGGTGGATAAAAAATAGGAAGACAGAGGGAAGGAAGGAGTGCTGGGAGACGAGGCTGTTCATATTGCACCTTTGATAAGAATCTTGCGATATTTCTCCTCGAAGACCTGCGCAAGTTGAGGTATTGCTGGCTTGCAGTCCAATATCTTCTGATTGTCGGGCTCACGGGTATTTGTGAAGAAGGCTGCTGAGTGATCCACCAGGAAAACACGGGCCGCATCGAGCGAGTCGAATGCCAGTACGTTGTTGATAAACGCCAGAGGTATTGTTTTGTAACTGTAGAAAGCTCAAGATAAATAGCGACGAAGTGGAGGTGAAGTAGTACTGACGCTTTTGTAATGACAATCAAAGCCTTGATCCGCTCCCGGTCAATGAAGTGATCCATAATATATGCGCCCATGTTAGGGGCCGTCAGGTACAAGTCGAACAGTGAATGATAGTTCCCCATCGATAACGCTCGCTGCACTGCGAGTGCATGACGCACCGCCGGGTCGGCTTTCTGTCTAGGGGTTAGCTGACCTACGAAAAGATTCAATTCTATAGGAAGGATGAAGTTAGAACGCAGCCAGCCAAGGGGGAGAAAAACCTTACCGCTGCGATTCCGACCATGGAGAAGCATCAAGATACGGTACGCTGTGAATTCCTCAACTTTGCCTTGAATTCCGAGTTCATAGAGTGTCTTAAGGGTGGCTTGACATTGGTTATATTCTACCATATCGCCCTGGGAAGGGAAACACACATCGACGGTGCTCGTAAAGGTAAAACAGAAGCAACATACACTTTCAAGGGCCATGCGGGCATGTATTTCATAAACTTGCACCGTAAAGTCATTCTTGATGCGCTGTACCTAAAAAAGGTATCCGATGACAGCTAGCACGCGTGGGGAATATGAAGACGCACTGTAAGGTCTTGCCGCAGACTTTTGAATTGACTACAAATCCAGTTATAGCTAGACTTTTCACGCCAGCGTTTTTTCAGCTCCAAAAGAGTTTGTTGCAGAACAACATAAGGACGTATTTGCTCTGGCTTTGGTTCCTGCAGAATGAAAAGGTTGACTTATCAGAAAATGGGTGGTCCGATCGAATGGAAATGCTGACCGTAGTTAACCGCAGGTAATCTTTGAACACTTCCTGTGACGTCCCGACAATGGTGTCACGATCCCAGTCAATGACGTTCTAAAAAGGAAGCATTCACAAGGTCCAGAGATGACAGAAGAGAATGACGCACTGGATCCGCTTCAGGATCATCTGCACTCCCGAACGGCGACCCACTACGCGACAGCGACATTTCCTTAAAAAGATGTGCAGTACTCTGATTGGGCCTGAGAAAGTGGTCGGACCCGCCGTTTCGCACATGTTTCGCCCTTTCAAGTTCATGTTCGCGCTGGAATCGTTGTGCTCGCCGATTGAGGGCATCCTGGTCATTTAGATCCCATTGCTGGGGGACACTCGCATTCTTTTGTGCATTCTTCTTGGCCTTCTTGTTTGAAACTGGAGAATCATGTCTGCGGATTAATGTCAGCCTAAGCTCCGATGACAGAAACGACGATGTGTACGGCTTGCGCTTGAGATTGTTGCTAAATATTGGAACAGGCTTCGGTAGAAGGCTATGATTCCCAAGAATAAAGAGCATCAGCCAACGATCGATGGTTATAGGCGGGGTGGATGTTTACAACCTTTTCAGTTGTACTCCGTTCCAGTCGGTCGTCCATAAGGTATGAGCAGCGAAAGCGTCAGCAATTACCTTTCTTAGTTCTGCCTGTGCTTCGGTCCTGTTGGAATCTGTCATTTGGCCAAGACATTTTGCGACCCAATCCCTGTCGTTCGTTGAGAAGTCAGCCGACTTATTCCTGATCTCTAAAGCCAATAATTACTTCAGCTGTGGAGGCCAGGAGTCCGAAGACATAACACGATGAGAGCTTTACGGCGGAAAGTCAAGCTGAGAAGATACAAAACCAAACGCTTTGGTCGCTGTTGAACGTTGAGCACGTTGGTGATGAGCGAAGGAGTGAGGAGAGCAGAACTCGGAATTGAAAGTAATCAACACAGCCAAACAATGGCTGACAAACTTCAGGCTGCGCGAACGAACACTGGTTGCAGAATCCTCTAATTGCTACGGGTATTACAAAATGTGCCCTGACTCTAGTGAGTTTTATCTACAGGAGAGCTGTATGCTGCATCAAATGGTCCATGTCAGCGAAATAAATCTGGCAGAAAAGAAAAGAACTAACAAATCTTCCTGTTCTTCACAGGGGTCCACTTGAACCGCTTGACGTAGAGACTAATCAGAGTGAGTGCAGAGAGGATAATGACAGCCTTGATTCCGTATTTCTTCCTCTCATCGAGCTCGGGCTCAGACGCCCAACTAAGGAACGTCGTAACATCCTTCGCCATTTGCGATGTGGTAGCGGGGGTGTCTGAAATAGGTGAATCTGTCAGCCGGAGTCAGTGCGACGATGCTTGCAACTTACCATCGTCAAACTCGACCAGGCCATCAAAGAGGACACGTGCCATAGAGATTGCGCCGCCAGGGAAATACGGATTGTAGTTCATGCCCTCCCGAATCTCCACACCAGCCGGAGGGTCCATGTAACCGGTGAGGAGAGAAAATACGTAGTCCTATAACGTGGTAAAAATCAATGGCTGACAGTTTGAGAGGAAACTAGGAACTCACGGCACCACCGTGACGAGCCTTGATAATCAAGCTCAAGTCCGGGGGCAGAGCACCACCATTGCTCGCACGGGAAGCTTCCTCGTTGGGGTATGGGGCAGGCATATAATCAGCGAGTTTTCCAGGTCGCTGGTACATTTCACCCTCATCATTGGGACCGTCGGTGTACTCAATCTCCTCCGCCATGGCCTTCACTTCGTCGGCAGTATGGGAGACGCCAACGAGATTGCGCCAGGCAATACGGTCGAGTGAATGACAGGCAGCACAGACTTCACGGTAGACTTGGTACCCTCGTCGGATACTTTTGTGGGTTCAGCATATGTTGGAAAGCCGCTCAGAGTTGAACGTACCTGGCATGGTCGAAAGTATCGAGGGGACCACTGTGTGACCAAGGGTATGCCGCCGGGTGGAGGCCATCATCGCCGAGATGTCCAGCGTGTACTTCTCCCAAGAAGGGCAGAGTCCCGTAAAGGTGGGTGTACCATGCTATCGTGCCCGCCGTGAAAACAGAAAGAGACGCAAGCGTGGCGCGCGAGTTGAGCAAAGACTGTAGGATCCTTGAGCCTGACTTTGTTAGGATATCTACTGGATGTCACTGACCTCAAACCGGGCAGAAGTAGAATTGGTCGAAGCAAAACGGACCTGCTGACAAGTATTCAAAACAAGAAAATGCTGGTGAGCAAAAATGGACCAACCGGAGCAGAACGCGCCGCCGACAATAAGCTAGATGAACGTAAGGTTCCAAGGTTGGCTGCCTTCTTCAAGGCTCCAGCTGACAGCCTCGACAGCATTTTGGGATGCAGGGTTTTCGAGAGGAGGAACAAATTCGTGTCTGGTCACGCGTGACTCGCGGAGTGAACCGGAGAGTCCAATCACAAGTCTCGTATTCTCCGCTCATCCACAACTTGTCCACAACGAGGCGCGCTGACCTCACACAACTTGCGTACTGCCATCCCGATAGTTTTTACTTTCTTCTACATCCCGCAGCCTAGAAACACTACATACTAAGCTTCAAGCTTACTTCGGACTGCCCCACTCGTCGCCAACCCTCCGTTAACTCCTCGTGGTCCATGACATTGGGAGCATTATTACGGCTAGCAACGCTGCCTTATTGGTACTGAAGGTGAGCCTCGGCCCTAGCGGTCATTTATTTGGTGTAACGCTACCCTACTTGAGTAGGAGGCATACATTTGCGAGGGAATGAATAGTCATAAGCATAAGCTGCGGTAAAAATACTATAAGAAGCCAGTGTCCCTAGCTAGAGTCACGAAAATCCTCGATTAGAACAAACACTCGCAGAGTTCTGTGTCAACGATCAGCCTGATGTCACCAAGGGGAACAAAAAAAATCGAACCTTCGGCGCAGCAACAAAGACAGATACCAGCTAAGCAGGCCATACACCCAGTGGAAGCTGCGCCTCCTCCTCCCTTCTCAGGTGCCTGTTGACTGCCCAATAACGTCAGAATAGCAGTCCCCGTCTCACTCGACAGTGCACTCACACATAAACAGTTTGGGGGGGAGGATTGGGTTGGTATCCTTGTTGAGGATATCCCTGGCCCTGGGGAGGGGCGTACTGTTGTGGGTAACCTTGCTGCTGCTGGTACGCCTGTTGCGGTTGCTGGAAACATACAATGAAACGATGATACTTTCTCTTTGCTCGGATGAAATACCTGAGGATAATAGCCACCCTGCTGTCCTTGGGGAGGTCCTATAGAAAAGAATGTGGATCAGTTTTTCTAAGACACGCTTAGGATTCAGTATACAAGCAAGATGGTCGCAGTTTAGTGGTCATTGAGGGAGTTATACCGCAGGTACCAGGCAGTAATCCCCGATAGTATATGTCCTTGTGCTCCCCGACCCCATATACTTCCGCAGCTCATAGCCAAGTTCCCACAAGTCGAAACTCTACTCACCAGGAGGTGGGTAATACTGGCCTTGGTTGGCCCCGTAGTTTTGTTCCTGTGGTTTCCCTCCGTAGTAGTCGTTGGCACTCATGATCACGGAACCGCAGGTGGAGGAGTGGAGGCGAGAAAGTGGAAAGGCCAAGGAGTTTATTTGCGCATGTTACTTCATCTCAACAAAGGGGCTGAGCCCACAGCCTTTACTACGAACATGCGTGTTCACTCTTTTGGTATGCATCTCCAACTGAGTCTACGTTGACAGGGTGGAGGCCACGAGGTATCGTACGCGTTTCGAAGTGATGAAATAAATTACATGGCGCTTATACTAACTGCCGCCTGTGTAAGTACGTGTTAACAGGGTGGCGCCACAGCGATACTGGATATGCACTAGCGAACATACTAAATAGAAGTTAGCAGTCGGATGGCAAAAGCTTGACGGTTGCTGTATGTAAAACCGCAATGACTTTGGCAGGGTGTTATTTGAAACCAAGTGGACGAAGTCAAAGTGATTGGAGTTGTTATATGTTTTGTGACAGGAAGGTGAACATCCTGGCGCCTTGTCGGAGGAAAGAAGTCGTCAAGCGCGTCCGAGCTTGGTTCAAAAACTTTAGACGCAAAATCAGGAGAGAAAGCTCGATCACATACGAACTGCCATATATTGGCTGTAGGGGAGAACGTCGAATGTTCGCGTACGTGTCTCAGCCAGAACAATCCCGTGGTCGGCTATGCCCATGCCTCCCGATGGATCACTTCTTCAGGATACAGTCAGATGAGAGACCCGAGATACCCCAAAAGCCGGGTAACTTACCTGGAGATCCTTATGACGGTGACGCCTAGTTGAAATCGACCGCGCCATCGAACGCTAACGTCGGGAAATATGAAAAATAGGCCCATATTACCCTGAAGGTCCTCCAGTTGGTCTATTGACGATACCAAGTTACCGTATAATAGAGGCGGAGTATGGCCAGATCCAATTGATGACCCCATATCCAGCGCAGTCAAACCGTCATCACTGAATAACGATAAGTGCGCAATAAGAAACGGTAACTCCGCTTCACTTGTAAAACAAGCACGGAATTTTTTTAAGCCGTCAAACGCGCGGTGTAGATGGTTGTTCACGTACGGCACCACGGAGTTGCCAGAGGAGTCTCGAACTGTAAGACGCGCGATGATGGGTGGGGTTAATGGGAGACGCGAAAGGTTGGACTGCCCGAATTCCGCTGTCTTCTGAGGATGTTGAACGACTTCGAGATGGTAAGTCCTGGTAATTCGGTGTCAAAAAATGAGCACGTCACGGTCACTTGATACATACCTCGTGAACGGATCGGCCAGCAGAGACGAGACCTGAATACGAGGTTGCCTTCGAATCAGATGAGCTGGGAATGGTAGTATATCAGGGGAGGAATCCTGGCTAGATTCTGGACTACGGCTGGAAGATGAACTGCTGGAAGAAAAGGTGAAGGAAGCGATCGAGGATTGAGGGGAGGGCTGACCACTACTGGCTGAGAAGATAGGTGAGCAATTGAAGAGAGTATAGAGGTAATTTTTGAATTCCTTACGCCGTCGGTTCATCTTATTACATTGGCGAGTAGGTAATGGACTCGTATTTGGGCATGACACATGATGGATTGCTTTGATGGAGATGAAGTACTGGTTAAAAACGGTCAGATCTATTGTGAGAAGCAAGACGCAGCGAATGCAAACCTTTGGCTTACTGCAACATCGACATGCCCATGCACGCCATGCTTTTGATAAATCACCCGATACTGCCTCGTTTAGGGCAAGACCAGGACGTCGATAACAAGCTTTTGACAAGTCTGTTCTGAATCCACATAGAGCTTCTGTACCATCGGGGTCTTGGGGACTGTAAACATACTTAAGCATCAGTGAAAAAGAACGAAGCGATGCCCAGAAGGAGGCTCCTTGGTTGATCGAATTGGGTCGCGCTGGAGAAACGGCGGAACGTTGAAGGATGGGTTCATTTATAGCATTCGCGCTAGGGGAGTCTAATTCGACAGCAGCGGAATATCAACGAGGCGCGCATCATCCAGAGTTCTGGGCGTATATCAGATCACAAACACACATCAGGAACTCATCGCTTCGCCAAACAGACGGGTTCGAAGTTCTTCAATGGTAATGACAGAGTTCTATGCCGTGTAATTCCTTGAGATGTAGTCTATAGATTAGCCAAGCCGCTGAGCCAAAATAAGGGGAGGGATAAGGTTGCAGATTAAACGTAGTCAAGGATCAAACACTCTTCTTCACATAACTCCAGAGTCCGGCCATGCCTGACATGAAAGCGGCTGCCGCAATCGCGGGTTTAACACCGGCTACCGACCAGAGAAAGTTAAGATAAATGTCTAATCCAATACGTAAAAACATACCAGTGGATTTGAACAGAGCACCTGTCACTGCGCCAGCCCCCATACTTCCGAGAGTATCGTGTTTTCCCCGCATGGCATCGATGGATGAATTAACTCCATTATACAGAAGGGCTAAAAACAGGTGACAGAGCACGTTAACGAACATTTACACAGAAAATGAGTAAAACAAACCGAGGACACCAGCCGAGTTACCAATAAAGGTCCCTCTTCGCGTGACAGAATTCAGGACGCTGTTGATCCGTAGCCTGGTATTGGACACGGCAAGGGGCCTTCGAGCGCCTTCGCGTACACCCCACGCACCACCAAGGGCCAAACCTAGACACGAGGTCAGCATGTGATGGCATAGAACAATAAGGAGACTAAAGATGGGTAAACCGAGATGTTAAGATAAGGTGAGAGAGGCCCGGGGAGAAAACGAGGCGCGAAGCGAACACACAACTCGCTAATCTAGTAATCTGAATGAGATCCGAAACGTACCACTGAGATACATCGTCCCGGTTCCATAGCATAGGTCATCACTCCAACCCCTGGAGGGTATTGCCGTACTGGCCCCAGGAAGTTCATTTTTCTTGTCGTCGTCAAGAAGGAGATAGTCCAGTTTGTCACCCAGTTCTGCCAGTGGGTGGAGTTTCGCGGGGTCATATGCAGCCATTAGAAAGTCAGAGGCTGTGACAGCATCATCAGACGACGTGGACCCGCCCTCTGACCGGGAGAAGTTTGCAGTACGCAAATACTCAGAGGGGTTGTGGGAGGATGAAGCGCCAGAGTCTGTAGAGGAGGTGGACGACATGGCTGGTGACGAGAGAGCTGTGTAATACTAACATCGGAGCTGGTGCAATTTTTCCAGAACCGTCACGTGATGGTCTCGGCACAACTTTTGCACTTTCAGACTTGTCAGCCGCAAAGCTCACATGTCTCTCTCGGTCCTCACGCGGAGTACGCGCAGCCTCTCTAGCTTCAATGGTATTCTGAATGGTCATGCCATACTGAAGCATGTGGCTTGCCGTACAACAGTCAGTACTTTCTTCGCACATCCCAAAACGGCTGTTCGATCCCCATTTCTGGGGTCATCCTGGGTTTCCATCTCGAGGCGTAAGTTTCTAGGACATATTGACATATATATTATCACTGAATAGCCGTATTCCAGGATGGGCGACGTCTGTAACTCCACATTCAACTGCATCAGATCCTGCGGAGGTGGAAGCACTCCGATGTCTGGAACAGGGAACTGCAAAGTTAGAAGAGGGTGACGTTCACGGTGCCAAGCTGCTATACCAGCGAAGCGCAGAAATAAACCGTAACGCCAGCTCCCTGTTTAATTTGGGTGTCACACACTACCATCTCAGTATGTCGAAAGCTGCTGAATTGCTTATATGCATGGACTTATGCATCTCCATGTAGAGGAATATGACGAAGCAATAGATGCTTGGAAAGAATCGATTACCCTCCAACCTTCCAGCCCAGACGCCCACACGAGTATGTCCCTTTGATCCAATGTGAGATCCCGAGTCTAAGATGTCGGCAGACCTTGCCAGTGCATACATCATTTCTCCAGGTACCGTCCAACGTTGCTACCAGAGGAGACATCTAAATATGATTTGCTTCTGACAATAAGTATCTCGACCGGACCTTGCATTACACCATTTACAGTACGTCGCGCCCCCATCTCCCCACGTCCACCCATTGACCAATCTGGTTTGTAGAATTGCGTCGTCGCTCTCACCGGAAGACCCTGAGATTGCATTTAATCTTGCCGCCGTTCTCGAAGCTAGTCAGTACTCGAAAATTGCTATTGTTGCTATGTTTCTGACTGGCACATGACAGCTGGCCGACTGGAAGAAGCTCTGACCCAATATCAGCGTAGCAAGGAATTTGGTATCGAACGCGCCGCTGTTCATATCCGTAATGTGGGTCAATCCATTTGTCTCGTTTTACCTGGATCTTATTCCTGTTTCAAAAGGTCAGCGCGAAAATTTTGGGACAAAGATTAAAGGCTGTAGAAGGATCTGAAAAATCAGAAAGTTGAAATCAGAACCTAGGGTCTTGTTTCGTCGTCTCCAGGGTTCGCGATGGGTGAAAGCGTTATGCGCTTTCGCAAGTGGGATGCTTATTGTCTTTGAGTCTCAAATCCGAGCATCGCACTCTTCTCGGGAAGTTCACAAGCGATTCAGGGCCAAGCCACCACAATGAACATAACTCGCAAGTCACCCGAATCAATGCCGTCGATGAAACGGGGGGAAATTACACGTTGGGCATTTGAGAAATCAACTAATTATAAGGGGGTCGTCTGCAGTGCCCGTTCCGCTAGAAGAGGCACTTCCCCACGCAGCCTCTCCCGCTGGCTGACCCCCGTTCTCTGCAGTTCTGGGGGGGCACTCCATTCGGTGTTGCTTCGCCTGAAATGGCTAGTATTATCCCAAGCACGCCCTGCGCCACGCGTTCCTGCATTATTATGCGGGGTTCGCGGAGTAGAATGAGTATTCATCGCGCTCGTGAAGCCACGGCCTCGAGGCACACCATGGTAACGGGAGCCAGAATAGCCGCGAGGAGAATACCCCCAATGGGAATTACCTCGAGAAGACTGCCACCCTTGAGAGGACTGAGAAGAATGAGACCGAGTAGAGCTGACGGCACTAACAGGAGTTGAGTCATGTACGCGTCGAAGAATAGCGGCGACATCAGAGCGAGAATAGACGGGAGACGTATGATCTGTGTGTTTCAAGGAGAGTATACGATCGTAGCCTTCGAAGGGAGCAGGCAGCTCGAAATCTCCGGCAAAGCGAGACAAAACATACAATCCTTGTTCGGCGTTTTTTATAGTGGGATGCGATGTCCCTTTTGACATAACGATCATCAATCTTGTCTGCGAGACGAATAATGTCATTAAGGACCCACTTGTTTGCAACCGCGCAGCACATATCTTGCCAATTCAAGCATGTCACTGATTAGATTCCCGATGTACAGACGAAGCTAGGTACCCCGTGCTCACCTCGTATGGCGTGTCGAAAACAATAACCCATATCGAAGTTCCGGGAAACGAGCGAGCGATCTCGATCCAATAGGATCTTTGTCTAGTTTTTCACAAGCATTAGACAATTGTGGTAGGCGTTTGACATAACTCACGCAGCATTAAAATTGGTTCGATCGATACACACGGAGAGCCCCCTAGCCAGGGAATCCCGGGCCAACCGTTCCACCTGCCGTCTGTCGCCTAGATCGTCTTGATTGCATCTGTGGAATTGCGGAAAGTGATGTTGGAGTTGCTCTGCAAAGGTCGACTGGTCATCGTAGTATAAGGTCAACGAGGATTACGCAGAACAAATAAACACACCTTTCCCGACGCAATTAGGCCACACAAGATGAGGACAACTTGACCTTCCAGCCAGGGTTCAGGCGACATTGACATTCCAGACTTATTTGACGTCCGTGCAGTAACGTACAAAAAATGATCAGTGAGTGGTAGTGGCTGGTAGTGAACCGAAAATTTATGTTTGGTGATTGTAACAGAAGTGACTTTTGTTCTGACATGTTTTGCCACAAATGTCCACATTGGCGCCGCACAACCAGACAGCAGCACAGCCTTATAAGTTATCCATCTCGAGCTCGTCAACGGTGTTCAATACAGGGAATTGAACATTTATAATGGTTCATTGGTCCCATGCAAACCGTTGGAATGATAAGTCTTATCTCCTCTATCATCCCTATACAAACAGATAGCCCTAGAGTCGTGATCGAGTCTTTTGTTACAGGACTTGATGATGTTTACTACATTAAAATCTACCTCCGCTAATGAAAGCTAAGGACACTCGGTACGAAGACACCTCGATAGACCTATAGAGAGAAGAGAGAGAAAGGAGAAAAGGCCGAGAGGTGCCATTGTGTACGCAGCTGGTCGACTTAGTTCGTTCGCCTTGCAAACGGAAGTGAATTAATTCAATTACCATGCTCGGATCGAGAGGGAACGAGTATTACGCACCCCAATAGCACAATACAGCTCTTTCGCCTCTTAACGAGTCCACGTCAGTGTATAATATTTCAAAGACATATGAACTTGACATGTACTTCATATGTTTTCCAGTGAAAGTAGATCGCCTGATAAAAATAACAAGAGCCTGATAGCCATAGCACCTTTACTTAGATGATCACTTGCGATTTTCCCTCCTGCTACAATAATGCGCCAGTCCTCGCCAGTCAGACACAACCTCACACAGACCTCACATCCAGTGGTGTAACCGTCAGCTAGCGAACATCGCATCGTCTGTCCGCGGCAATATGCCTAACTCTCGCCATAGCTGCTGTCAATCGCCCTAAGATTGTTTCGAGGATGATAGGGCGGCATGGACATTTTTTTTGACGAGAACCCGGTGTGGCTCGGTCGCATTCAACGAACGACTACGGTGACGCTTCCCTAGGCTGTTCAAGACTGCGAATTCGCCGCCTCAGGCTTGACATTGTGTTAACCGGTGCCCTTTTCTGCTGTCCACGGATATGGTCCAACAGCAGATCTCAATCATGGTATTGGCGTCGACTATATCGTGATGGATAATCTTTGAAGCTTCCCGGCTGCAGTAGCACAGTCTGGCGTCAGACAGGCGCCACCATGTTCGCCTCCAGCTAGCCGACCTTTATGTCGTCCTTGAACACCATTTATTTCGACTGGTCGATCGGTCGCCGCTATCGCGGATCGCGTGACATATTAATCGAATCATTCCCAGCAAATCAAGCTACCTACCTGATCTATTGACCAGCCTGCGTGACTCGGAATACCTGGATCGTACAATTACCTTTGCCTCATCGTCATCTCGGTGGGCAGTCAACGACGCTGTATCATCCTATCACATATGTCGCTCTCTGTTGGATGCATGTCCCGCATCCCAACTGATGAATCGTTGAGTAGCGATATTTTGTATTTACGCCACCAGGATGACAAGGGCGACTCAGATCACATACTCAGCAACGAACCTAATATCATCGACTGGCAGTGATCGAAAGTTGTCGGGAAAGCTTTCGCATTTTCCGCGCCGCTGATGTTACTGCCACTAAACGCATTCTTCGAAGGCGATAGCCGATATTTGAGTCGCTTGGGCGCCCCAATATGACGAGGGCGCGCTGTGCATCCGCGATGGTGGCTTCCGCCGAATTGTGTAAACTACATCTGAAGGGACTCCACTGGTTTCTCTGGGACGAACCTGGCAGTGGGAGACAAGGTGTTCAGATGCCTTGCCGAGGTATCAAAGTGATCCTGTCATCCAGCTCTTGTTGGCTAGGAAATCTGGGATCTTTTGTTTGAATGCTTCTCTCAATTCAATTGTCTATCCGGCGCCCCCCGGGACCAACCCCGAAAATTGTAACTGTATCTTGATGTATGCACTGACTGAAAATGGACTCATGGTAATGATGTTCGCATCGCTGAGTCGACGTCCAAATGGAAACATACCTCCTATCAGAACAGCGCAACACCGAGGGCTTTCACGTCGCTTAGCCTCAGGTGCCATTTATATAACAGAAACCAGCATCCTCAACCCACTGCTGCGGTCCAGCATCCTTGGATATCCGCTCGAACGCCTTGTCTAAATGGCTAAAGAAGTCCACAAAGTTAGTAGTAAGTCAAGACACAGCTAGCAGTCCACAGCCAATTCTCACAAGATTGGGCAAAAATCACACTTGACAGATGAAAATAAAATACGTAGATCATGAAAGAATTATGACACGAACGAATATCACAAATCGCTCCTAGAATAAGGATATATATTAGAATAGCAAACGAACCCCTCGCAATTTCACCTTCAAATAATCTTAACGCCCATTGACTGTAGTCATCGAGTCTCGGCGAACGCCAGAAGGTCCAGCACCATCAGCTGTGGGTTCCTGCGGCGAAACCGGGTGATTCGGATGGTCGGGTATCTTCTCAATCTCCTTCTTTGCTTCTTCCCAAGCTTCAAGGTTCTGTCGGGGTAACAGGGAGTTAGGCACGAAAGACAGAGAACAATAGATGAATCAGGGACGTGCCTTCTTGCACCAGTCACGGTGACTTCTAGCCATGCTGATGGCCATCTCCCTCAAGTCTGCGACTTTTTGGCGCTGGAATCTGTCCAGATCGGCCTGAATGGTCGAACTTGAATATTTCAGATCTTGAGCGGAAAGATGCAACGCGTCCTCCAGCTGACCCGATAGGTGTGAATCTGAGAGATGGTCTCTGGCGACGCGAATTCTTACCTGAGATATGGTTTCACGTGTTTTCGTGATACTATTCCGCCTCGCACTCTCTGGATCTACGTCCATCATGCCTTGTAGGGTGTAACTGAGGGCGTTCAGCAGACCCATTCCAGGCGGCTTTGTCCGCCGCCTTGCAGGATTGGGACCCGGGTGCGGGGGTAGATAGGAGGAAGGTGAGGTCTCTTCCTCTCGTGTCTGTGGTTCACCACCTTCGCGATTCTCATCACCTTCCACAGAACTGCGCGGCTGTCTTACGTTCGCTCTGCCGCGACCGAGAGCCTCTTCCAAACGTCGTGCTTCCCGTTCACTTTTCTCGAGATCGTCGAGCTGCTCTCGCTTAGACTCAAGTCCATCTTGAGTCATTTCATACTGGACATGCTTTTGGTGACGGTAGGCGAGCAACCTCTTGATGATGGAGGCGAACTGAGAGTATTCGTGGAGGGGTTCGGCCCAATTCTGTTCAAGCTCTTGTAGCTGGGAACGAGTATTCGATTAGAAGATCTTCTTCGAGCACAAAAATAAAGCCGCTCTCACGAGTTTTGATGTCGACATGTAGGTGGTATCTGCTGCCTGTCCAGTCTTTTCAATCGCTCCAGACAAAGCACCAGTTTCATTCAGACTGAATCCATTCAAGGCTGCACCGAGGTCCGCATGGTCTTGTGCGTGGTCTGCCGCGAAATCCTATATAATCATCTTCACCGCAAAGAATAATTGTACATACCTGACCACCGCTTGACTACGCGACGTGTGACCTTCTCCATAGGCCCACTGACATGGTTTGCAAACTTGTTTGTGAACGCCTCTGAGTCAAGGAACCGCTGATCAGGATGACGTAAGGGATGAGCTGCGGAAGGGTTAGGGAGCGCAGCATAAGCTGGAGAAGCGTTTTGGTCAGTGGGATTGTGCGAAGGCGCTTTGAGGATGTTCTTGGGCAGTAGTGACAATGGCGGCGAATTCAAGACTTCCGTCTAGAAGTCAGACAAAGTAAGCTGGCGATGCTTTGAGCATAAAGGCAGCTACACACCCAGGAGACTTCTCCGTCAAGGAACCGATGAAACACATGCTCATTGGATATAATGGGATGTCGTGCCACTCGGTTCAGAAAGGTCTGAAGCATGCGTTTCCTCCTCGCAATCATTGCGGCGTCCTCCTTTGCCTTCGCTTGCTTCACGGCATAGTCTCCTAGTGTCTGCTTCGAAGGGATCGGCGGTATGATGAGAGTGGGGTAGAGTTTGACGAGATTGGCCCTCAAAGACTCGAACTCCGAGTATCGATGTCGCGCTTCCGCATTCTGTGAACCGGATATTAGCATTGATGGAATGAAAAGGGCAAGAGATCTTACCCCAGTCCTAATTACATAGGCAATATAAGGAGAGGAGGAGTTCAACGAAGTCTTCTGCGCGTCTGTTATCTTGAAAGTAATAAAGCCTCGAATTAGTTCCAAGTCATGTAAGGACAATCGTCACAGACCAAAATCTCCACGTCCTCCCCAGAATGGAGATATCTGTCGCGTTGGCAGCAAAAGTCACTCTTAAATGTCGTTTGCGGCTGTCTGTGAGATCCGGGGGATGGGAATGGGCGACTAAGAGGGGAACTTGGAGAGAGTTGGCGCGTAGGGAACTGTGGTGAAGAGGGTGCCGATAAGTCAATCTTGTGTGTGGAGGACGTCTCGGAAGAGATGTGTTCAGCGTCTTGGTCAAAAGGGTTCTCGTCCTCGAAAGTATCCATGTGGGTAACTCGCTGCGGTTGTCTTCAAGTTACGCAAGCGGTGACCTTAACAAGGTCAGATTTGTGATAACTCTGTCAAACATGGACATACTCGCAAGTGTGTACCTCACAATGAAGAGAAAGAAAGAGTTATGCGAGAGTTAGCATGCGCTGCAATGGCCCAAGCTCGCCGCTCAATGACCGGTAAGACATCATGATATTTGGCTTTATTCCGGTTCAGTGGCTAAATCTGTGGTGCAATCGCATGGGAGCTATCAGAACACCCTGAACCCACCCAACTGCGCCTCTACCTGCCGCCCTTCACCTTCGTTGTCGTCATTACCCAAAGTCTCAAATCCTTTGCCGAGTAGCGAGGCGAACAGCTCATCAATCTGCTCTTCATGCCAACCTCCAATAACTGGCACTGGTACCATGAAGTTCTGTAGCTTTTCGTGTGGCTCGTACCTGAAAATCAATGATCAGAGATGGTTGACTTTTATGGTGCTCAAACTCACCGTAGCTTTCTGCCCTTGCTAGCCTTTGTATCGACCTTTTTCTTCGCCTTCTTCTGCTTCTGCATTGCCATCCAATCATCGCCTCCAGACGGATTTCCTCTGCTATCAATGATATCCCTCAACAATTGTTGGTAGAAGTCAGTGTCATCGAAGATGTTTGGATCCTCTTCTGGAGACACATCATCTAGAGATTCAGGAATACCTATCCGTAGGCCCTTGCTCCGCCGAACTTGCGTTCTTGCAAGAAGCTTGCTGTTGTCGGCTAATGTGTCGTCAATAAGTTGTATAACAGTTTTAGTATGTTGAGAGCTTTTGGACGAGAAAGCGTTCCGATTTTGGGGTAGAAGGACGGAGGGTGCGACTGCTTGGATTTTTGACGACCATTTTGCCAAGGTTTGAACAAGATGGGGGTGGTATCTGCAATCGAAGATTTTAAGATACACCGGCTTATACGAAGAAAATACATACACTTCTTCCAGAGCAGACGCGTCTTGTGTCGCATGTTCCAGCCACTCAGCATAGTCAAATGGTATATCGTCGTCAGTTTGTATCTTCCGGCGTTTCCGCGGTGGAGGGGTAATGGATTCGTTTGTCGTCAGCAAATACTATGAAGCTGTTAGCAAGCAAAAACGGGATGAAAAGAGTTCTTGCCACCTCTTGCAATTGGAAAATCTCTTCCGACATAGCAGTAGCTTCTTTCAACATTTTATTGACAGAATCCTGACATCCGGGTAATGTCAAGTATTCTTTGACATCTAAGGGCTGTCGACGACGTGAGAGGTGGGGATAAGCGTCAATCGACAGGCTTAGGAAGACTTACGGGAGGAAGTCTGTTCACAGCCGTCACAGACTTCTGCATGCGTATTCGAGCATCCAAAAGTGAATCCCACAGGGCCTATATGCGTATTAGAAAGTTTGAGTGCTTAAACGATGGAGAAAGGAGCAAGACACGGACAATCTGCCGAGAAACAGCCTTTCCCTTCCTTTTATCCTCCTCCCTCTTTATCCGGAGTTCCGATGAGAGATCTTCCGTTGGTTCAGCTTCCTCGATTGGTCGTTTCTCCCGACTGCTCTTCTTCGGGAGTAGTACCTGATTCTGCTCTTCCTCTTCCTCTTCCCCTTCGCTGTGCGATGAAGCACCTCCATCCTCACTCGCGTCTGCCTCTTCTACAGCGCTTGATTGTCCGTTGTCGTGTGCGCTCAGATCCTCGCCTTCCAACCCACTTCTTTCATCGTCGCGCATATCCTCGTCACTATCCTCTTCCATCATCTCTTTCCTACTTGTCCTCACCCCTTCATATTTGGGGTCAGATATGCTGTCGTGTTGTTTGCGCAGGGAACTAGGGCTGATGAAAGTGGTGAGGGATACAAGACCCGACATCGAAAAGTGTATACTTACCCTACTTCAAAGTAATGCTCCCTGGCGGCAGGATCTGTGCTGATTACATCTTGTGCATCTGTGTCTCGAGCGTGCGCATCTTCAGGGTCCAAATCTATTCAGTGTAAATGGATACTCGATGAACATTGTGTTTAAACTCACCGACTGGGGCAGCTTCCTCTAAAAGAGCTATCTGTTGCGCGAGAGATAGACCTTCAAAACAAAGAATATCAGAAGGGGTGCTACTACGCGTCCGGAAGTGCACTTACGAGCCGTCATCTGGTCAAGTCTGAAGTTCAGGCCAATGCGCGATCGCCTGCGCCCAAAAAATATATGAGTTGTTTGAGTTAGATGGTGTTGACAACTAATCCAAAAATAGATTCTGACATTAGAGAATAGGGACAGAACAGCGCTCAACTACAAAGTATGACGCTTGTCGCCATATGTCAACAACTCTTGAAGCAACATTTCTTTATCGAGTCATGAAAAAAAGCCGAGGAAGGTTTCCAACGTCGTATATTTAACAATCCCTGGAAGAATGACGGTACCAAAGTGTGGCGCCAGGTGATACTGTTGATGGACGCAGTCTCTTATTTTCTCCCTGAAATAGAAAGACTGCCTCTGTTTATGGTGGGCTCTCCTCAGGGTAAAAGGAACGGTCACCAGGCTACATTGGTATTAGGCTTCAAGCTCTAACGTTTAATCAGCATGAGCATCACCAATGAACGCACGGTTATATAGCACACATTTCTGAAAAAGATTATTGAGAACCCAGTGTCTTCAACCGCGCTTCCGCGGCTCGGGCCCTCCGTTCCCTCTCCACTTTAGCGCGCATTTCAGGAGTCAATCCCGCGACACCTTCAGCAGCCCCAGCCCCACCTCCCAGCCGACGAGACGTTGACGCCGATTGCGGAATCGACCGCGGTGGCGAGTCCTCCTTCACTGGTTCAGGCGGAGGCTGTTCTTTCTCCTTCTCGCGCTCCCTTGCCTCCCTTTCCCTCACACGGTCCTTCAAGCCCTTCTTCCGGCTCTTCTTCCTCTCCTCCTGTTCCTCCTCCATTTCTTTGCTTAACGCACTGGGTACTCGCGCCGCCCCAAACCAGTCCCACCAATCTGGGTGAGCAGCCGCACAACGCCGAAAAACGTCCCGAACTGCTTTGTCGCGCGCGAGATCGTATGCGGTCCGCCGGGAGCCAATGGACAGGGAAGCAGGCGCATCGTCTGCGTCAGGTTGCCCACCGTCCTCTGCGTCGTCCGGTTCCCCAAATTTCGGGTGTGGAACTGGAATAGTTGGGTCGGCGTGCGCATCTTCGAGAAGCCAGTGCGTCATCTCTTCATGCCCCGCCTGTGCAGCGACTTGAAGAAGCGTTGCCCTGCGTTCGCCCGCCCACTCCGGAATTCGAACGTCGATGGGCCCGATAGTTGACGCCTCCCGATCCCAGAACGCTTTCAAGGGCTCGAGTCGGCCTCTCGTAACCATTCCAAGAAGGCGAGACCACTTCTCACGTAGAATCTCCTCTTCTTTAGAAAGTTTTACAGGTTTCGGCTTCTCAGGCTCTGGGACAGGGGCAGCGGGGACGGCTTTGGGCTTGGGAAGTGACGCCAGGTGTGCTTCGTCTTGAGCTCGTAGGATATCCTCGGTCAAATGAGATATTTTGACCCTGGTTAGCTCGAGCAGACAGCGCGAAAGCTCGGATTGTGTCTGGAGAAAGAATCCGGTTAGGATTGATAAGCGGCATAATACAGAAATAACGTACTGGACGTCGAGTTGGGAATGGGAAGGTACGTAGCCGTTCGTCATTCTTTGAAATGATAGCGTCGTCGTACCCCATGAATATCTTGCGATTCGAAACACTGGCTCTTATCCATATGCGCTCACAGCTACGGATGTCATCGCCCCATTCTATCAGTAGATTGCGTATGTCCTAAAAATGAAAGTATAAACATCGAATGAGAAGGGAGTTGAATGTTGCCACACATCACGCAAAGACTGCTCTCCATATCGACGCAAGAGGGCACCAGCGCTTTTCGCAGGTCCTTTTGCATTGTCATTTGCCGATTGACTGCCTCCTTGCTTTCTTCGAGCTGTAAAGTATGTGATTACTATGAAACAAGACATTGTGATATGTGGGATACGTACTGGTATAGCGATGGAATGTTTTGTGTAGAAGGACCTCTGTCTCCGGTTTCGGCTTTTGAGGTTTCTTCTTTTTGCTTTTTGTCGATTCCTCTTCATCCTCGGTTGATCGACTGACGCGTACTATTGCACCAGCAAAATGTCCACCCGCAACCATGAACATAGCCCAAGTTCGCCCCTCCTCTTGTTTCTGTTGCATATCCTTCAATTCTGATAAATACGAGGATGCATCCTTGGGATTGGAATACAGGGCTTTGTAAACTCCAATTTGTGTAGATGGGGGCGAATGAAACCAAGTGAGAGCTGTTTGCGGGGCGGTTCGCGTTTCAGCATTGGGGCTTGGTGACCTCGCCAGCCGTTTCGTTTTCTTTACGAGGGCATTGACAGCATCAGAATCTGATGATTCATCCTCGTCAGAAGAGGATTCAGAGCCAGATATTGAATCCTCCAGGGCTGCATGTCGTCAGCTGCGAACAGCAAAATTAAAGAACATATCAGCGCACCATCGACCAACTGGGAGAATGCAGATTCAGTGACAGCGTTCCCGCCCGCGAGACGCGTCTTGACGTTGTATCGATGCAAGTCGGATCGGAAATGGGCTCGCTGCTCATCCAAAGCAAGGAATATTACTCCAGAGCAAATATTGCATGTTCGTGGTCCACTCAAAGAAGCAGGGACTATGGGTTCCGGTGACGGAGCCCTTGATGGTTGGGAAGTGTTGACCAGATTTCGAGGGGTTAGAGTATCCAGAAGTTCCGCAGGTAGCAAGTAGACGTGATATTGCAAATTTTGGAACATGTTGGGTATCGTTAGCTGCTACGGTCGGATTTACTGCCACGGGAATGAGCTTTATAAGACAACGGGTCCGGAAGAACAATGTGGATGATGACTGAGTCGACCGTGCAATTGCGCGCCGAGTCATCGTAGTAGCACCGATCTCTCGGAGCGGGACTCGGAGATTGCCACTCATCAATCTAATCTTCCACGTTACCTTGATGCCTTCCACGCAACTTGAACTTCCACCTTCCACACGGTTGATCGTCGTGTTTATATCCGGGATAGTCACTCAAGGCCTATAAAGTCCTTTATCGTTAGTTATGGTCTCCCCAGAATTTGCGGATCGCGCGACCAAGAAGCTGGTCTTATTTGATGTCGATGGACCGCTCACTCCGGCGCGCCAGGTACTGTTCATCGAAGCACCCATCTGCCACCATCTAAAACTGCCGTCGGACAGGCGGTGTCAAGTGAGATGGTTGAAGCTCTACGCGATCTCAGAAAGAAGGCCATAATTGGCTTTGTTGGTGGCTCCGATCTCGTCAAAATCTCGGAGCAACTTTCGGTTCAGGGAAGCAATGGTATGTCGCTGAACCCTCTACGTTGGATTCGTGGAGACTGACTTGATGTTACTAGTCGTCGAAGATTTTGACTACGCGTTTGCGGAAAATGGATTGACGGCATACAGGCTCGGAAAACCTCTCGAATCACAATCCTTCATCAAGTTCCTTGGCGAGGAGAAGTATAAACCCCTAGTCAACTTCATTTTGCATTACATTGCCGACTTGGATATCCCGATCAAGCGGTATGGACTCACAAAGATTCTTCACCGTTTCTTCAACATTATATCTTTCATAGTGGAACTTTTGTTGAATTCCGGAACGGGATGATCAACGTCAGCCCCATTGGCCGCAATGCAACGTACGCCTGATATTAAAAAATTCAAACCTTTGTTTATACGCTCTTTAGCATGGCGGAGCGTCACACGTTTACAGCCTATGACAAGGTCAGGAGCGTAACGCCTCTGCGTCCACTTTTAGCTTACATCGGGTTCAGGAACATGGAATAAGAGCGGCCTTTGTCAAGGTCCTACAAGCGAAGTTTCCCGACTATGGCTTGACCTTCTCGATTGGGGGCCAGATATCATTCGATGTGTTCCCTAATGGCTGGGACAAGACCTATGCTTTAAAACACGTGGAAGCTGAAGGATTCGAAGAGATACATTTCTTCGGAGACAAGACTGACAAGGCAGGCTTCCCTCAACCTCGTATGCCCTTGGGTTTGCTGACTGATGCTACAGGGTGGAAATGATTATGAGATTTTCTCTGATCCACGAACCATCGGTCATACTGTGAAGTGTCCTGCTGATACTATCCAGATTCTTGGAGAGCTGTTTCCTTGAGATGATACCAATTCATGAATAAGGACTTACAATCTGTAATATGTCGGAATTTTCCGGCCCGAGTCACAATCTGCTCCGATTGGGATCCAGATTTCAGATTAAGATCTTGATCGTGATC
>JABCKH010000068.1:0-47497 GCA_018851285.1 Lyophyllum semitale | reverse complement strand
TCTGAATTTTTCTTGAGAAAGATGACTTAGATGGGAGAAGACGTGTTTCTAACACATTTTTCTCCAGAAAATTTGGTGGCGTCCAGCAGTGATATCTTCCTCTTCTGCTGCTTTATTTGTTGACATTGTCTTCGAGCCCTCACTGTTTGGACAGCCATGGATCTACATATATGATCGAAATCGCCAGATGTGCGTTGGCAATCAACCGAAATCGTCAAAGTGCTGATGACTTGACTCTGAGCTTTGTGACCCTGTCTATGTACAAACGCTTCTCAAGCTTCAAATTTCAAAGCTTCAAGAGGGACAGCTCTCAGGATCTTCATCCACCGTTGCAGGGCAAGCAGTAGTAATCTCATGCGGACCTGCGCGAGTAGGGCCATCGTGATGGCGGCGAAATGATACATAGGTCATATATTTGAAGGCCCATCAAGAAGTTAGAACAGTCAAGAACCCGGTGCAGCGTTATTCTTTTCGGCGCACTCTCAAGTGGGTCCTACAATATAGTGCTTGCTGACACCATCTGACACTGTAGGCTTTTAAGTAACGGAAGAAGCTTCTGAATCTGAGTAACTGGAAAATTGGAATGATCATGCCCCATTGGGATGCCGACCCTCAACTCAAAAGAGGCCACGGTGAGGACCCCTGACGATGATTAATGCCAGGGCTGCGAATTCGAATATGTATGAGCATGCCGTGTGATTGGCAAAACACAAAGCCCTCAACACTTCTATTCCCCTCCCATGTCCAAGGTCACCACGCCAGCTGCGAGGCTAACGTGGCCGCCTGTTACACCGCCTGACGATTCTGAAGAGGCACGGGTTGCACGCATTGCTGCAGAGGAGGAGGCGAAGAGGGTCAGTGACTCTATTGATAGGGCTATCGCGGCAGAGAGTGAGACCAGGAAACGTGCCCCCCTCGCGAAGGTCTTATTACTTGGTCTGTCTCTCCCCGTTTCTGACAATAATCTCTGTTTTGGGTGATCTTACGCGCTTCATCTTCCCAAGGTCAAGCAGAGTCAGGGAAGTCCACCATTCTAAAGAATTTTCAACTCCACTTCTCTCCCAAAGCTTTTCGGGCTGAGGTGCGTACTTATCCATTGGACTCTGGAGATAATCTAAAGGCGCTGACCCTTTCATATGACGCTCAGGCGGAGGCATGGCGGCCAATCATCCACCTCAACGTAGTACGCTCCATCAATTTCATTCTCAGCTTTCTAGCAAGCGCATCCAAGGAATCGTTGTCGCATCAACCTCTGTACAATTCGCTAAGCAGCGACCTCCGCCGACTATGCATCGGGCTCGCTCCGTTACGCGAAGTGGAAGCTAGCTTAACTAGAAGCATTTCGGGGTCGGCTTCGTCCCCTGTCATTCCCGACGCAACCTATAATCCAGCCAAGGCCTCCGAAGTTGCAATTCGCTCTAGTTCAGGATGGAAAGCCATTCTTATGGGTCGACGGCAGGCGGAAGGTGGATCTAGTGCTGGAAAATCGGATGACGCGAATCGACGGATACTGGCTGCGTGTGCGGAAGATATGACCAAGTTATGGAAGAATCCGGATGTGCAGAAGGTACTGAGAAGGGGAGATATTTCGCTTCGGGAACAACCTGGCTTGTCAGTGAGAGGCTTGGTATTCTCTAATATATTGAGTTATTGACCGTGATGCCTGTTTCAGTTTTTTGGACGACATCGACCGAGTTACCTATGATAATTATATTCCAACCTCAGGTGAGTTTTGTGTGCTGGCCCCCGATAATGGATCTATACTAACAGCGAGCACAGCCGACATCCTTCGTGCAAGGGTAACCACAATTGGACCAGATGAGCATCATATCCAGGTGGAGTCTGGTGCGCATCTCACCTTCAGCAAACACGCAAAGACTAAAATGGCTGTAGAGAACAGAGAGTGGATTGTATATGATGTTGGGGGCAGTAGGAGTCAACGGGGTCAGAGATTTCGTGTCATCTTGCTGAGAGTGGTTGTTGAATTGAAATTATTCCACAGCTGCTTGGGTGCAGTATTTTGATGATGGTACGCTTAACTCACGACTGAACAGGTGTCTCGCCTGTCTGACGATCAATCACAGTCAATATCATAATCTTCCTTGCTCCTTTGTCCGGTTTCAACCAGGTGCTAGCGGAAGACGAAACTATCAATCGTCTGGTGAGTCCAACACACTCTTTTTGGACTACCCAAGCTCAAGTCCAATGCTCAGCAAGATTCTCTGACACTCTGGCGGACGATCTGTAGTAACAAGCTTTTGGTATCTGTACAATTAGTCCTCTTCCTCAATAAGCTCGATATCTTGGACACCAAGCTGCATGCTGGTGTCCAGTTCTCAAAATATATAAATTCCTACGCAGGGAAGCCAAACGAAACGAATCATGTCGCCAAATGTCCGTCCCTTATCGTTATTTTCAGTGTTCGCAGCAGATTGACATTTCTACAGATTTATTGGATAAATTTATTGCGGTACATCAGCAAAACACACCCCAAAAACGCAAGGTACACTCTCATCTAACCTGCGCGATTGTCAGTTCCTTTCCTCCTGCCAAGCGAAACCGTCATTTACATATCTTACTTTGGACAGGATACCCAAGCCACCTCTTCTGTAATAGAACATAGTAAGCCTCGTTTTTTTTGTATGATCTTCAGGTCGTCTGACCATGTCACTCAGTTCGTGACTCCGTCGTGATCAAACTTCTATCTGAGAGCGATATCCTGTAATTCAGGGCCAGTCTTTATTCTATGTATGATTTCATCGACGTCGTACCACCGGAATATTCTTTCTTTTGTCTCGAAATCATCCAACTTGTATTCTTATGTGGAATTTCATATGCAGCATCTAGTGTCACTTCGCATTTTACACATCTGTTGGATCCTGAAGAGGGCCTGGAGCGCCCGGCTTTTCTGGTATCTGGTATCCGATAAGTATCCCCACTCCTAGTAACGAGCTCGGCTTTTAGCAATTGGATCTCGCTCTCGTGCAAGCATTCAATACCCAGACACAATATCACGCGCGAATACCTTGATGCGAGGCCAAGTCCAGGTATATACAAGTGTCCATGCTGTCATCCAGTCCGGTCTTCCAAGTACGTAAAAGCCAGTGTCCATGTCCGTATCAAGTCTAAGTCTGTGCAGAAGCAAATCAGAAGTCCGGATCAACTATGGGGCGCCCGTCCGTCCCGTCCCTCCGACGTCCTTCGTCTTCTTCGTCTTCATCCAATGCCCGCACTCGAACCCAACCCAGCCAGCCAGCCAGCCCCAGCCCTGTCCATGTCCTCTTCTCTATTGCCTATCCATACCACATCTATCCCTAGTCCATCATACATTGACCATCGTCCTGGATCCCCGCCCGTGCCCTAGCTACAGAAAAGAGAAGAGGAGGAAGAGGTATATCAGCACATGGGGAAGCAAAGGCGACACACGCACCTTGGGCGGGGAACCAAACTCATTGCACCATGCTCGCCGTCTATCCTTGCTGCCCTGCCATCCCCGGTCCATCGTCCGTGATCCTGATGCCCCCGCCCGTGGCCTAGCTATAGGAAAAGAAGGATAAAAAATACAGCGTCAGCACACGAGGAACTGAGAAGAATGACGTACTTTAGGCGCGGAACCCTGTCCATCGCACCCGGCCCTCTCTCTATCCCTGCCGCCCTTCCATGCCTTGTCCGTCGTCCGTCCTGTGCCCCCGCCGGTGACCTAGCTATGAAAAAATGGTATAGAGAAGGGCGTCAGCAAACGATGAACGGAGGCAATGCACGGACCTTGCCAAACCGACTCTCCATATGGCGCCCGGTCTCCACACCGCGGTCGCCCCTGTGAAACAAGGATATTCGATTCGTTGAACTTTGGGTAGGAAGGATACTAGAAACGGATGTAAACACTTGCCCACTATCTCTGCTTCTGTGTCATCCTTGGTCCATCGTCCATCGTCCTGATGCCCCCGCCCGTAACCTAGCTGCAGAAAAGGAGGAAGAGAGAATCAGCGTACGATGAGCGAAAACTTCCTACGTACCCTTCGCGCGGAATCCATTACCCATCGCGCCTATGTCCGCTACCCTGCCTTTCATCCTTGGTCCGTCTTCCGTCTTCTGTCGTCCATCATCCTATTGCCCCTGCCCGTTGCCTAGCTGTAGAACAGGAAGGGAAAGGAGACGACGTCAGCCCACAACAAATCAGAGATGACCCGTACCTTCAGCGCAGAACCCAACACTGTCGCGCTATGCCCTCTGCTCCTATTTCCATTCCATTCCTGGTCCAGAGCCCATCGCCCTCGTCTCGGTGCCCCTGCCCGTGACCTAGCTCTAGAAGAAAGAGGGAGATCAGCACACGATGAACGGAGAAGAAAGACATACCTTCGGCGCGGAATCCAGCGAGCGTCGCGCCATGCCCTCTGCTCCTGATACAATTCCATCCCTGGTCCATCGTCCATCGTCCGGTTGCTCCGCCCGTCACCTAGCTGTAGAAAGGGAGCAGAGAAGGACGATGTCAGTCCAAAACAAACGGAGGCGATGCACAGACCTTGCCATACCGACTCTCCATGTGGCACTCGGTCTCTGCACCGCGGCCGCCCCTGCGAACAAAGGATATTAGATGCGTTGAAGGACGGGGGGCAGGAAGGATACTAGAGCGGATGTAGCAAAATATTGCGGTATCGCCATGGACGTCGGTTCGGTTGCGAGCGGTCGAGTGCGAGTGATACGGCGGGGTAAGGGGGCAGGTGGGGCGGGGCGGGAAGGAAATACAGGTAAAACAGAGGGAGATTAGCACACGGTGAAAGGGAGATGATACACACACCTCCGGTGCGGAACTCGATACCGTCGCGCCATGCCTCCTGCTCCTATCCGGGTTCCATCATCGTCACGTAGCTAAAGGGAGGAGAGATGTAGAAGAGGGGGAGATTAGCAAACTACGAACAGGGCGTGATGTACGTAGCTTAGGCGCGGGCCCGACACCCGTAGCTAAAAAAGGGAAACGACGATGTCAGCCCTTGATGGCAGGCAATGCACGCACCTTCGATGCGGAACCCCCCTCCAAAGGCGCCCGGTCTCCACACCGCGGCCGCCCCTGTGAACGAAGGATGTTAGATGCGCTCCGTGAAGGGGAAAGGGAGAGATACTAGTATGGATGTAACAAAACTCCTGAGGGGTGGCGATGGTCGGTTCGGCTGCGATCGGCGGTGTGCGAATGGTACGGTGGGCAAGGGGGCAGGCGGGGTGGGGCTCCTGAAATAAAGCAGAAACGAAAGTTAGTGTGGGCCGTGGCGCGTCGACGACGTCGACGCGCCACTCTAAACAGGGAAGGTATGAGAACGCGATTATAGATGGAGCAGGAGGAGACTGTCCTTCTTTAAGGGGCCGGAGGATTGCGCGGGCAAGGACTGTATTTCTGTGCGGGCGATTCGGGTATACGACGAACTGGAGGACAGAAGCAACGAACATTTTTTTGGGGTTTTTGAATAGATAGGAGTCTAGAAGATGAGAGAAGAAAAGGAAGGTATTACTTACCTCTGACTGTCGCCAGCGAAAGTCAGTATCCATCCTCCTCAATAACTGGAGTCAAACTGCGAACAAGGAAGCCTTCAACAGGGTCATCACGCTCCACCACCGCCACCACCACCTCCTCCACCACCTCTTCCCGAGGGATCACCTTTTCTGTTTTGTGCCGCTTCTTGATAGTATCCCCAACAGCCCGAGTAATTGTTAAGACGTGCTTTAGGAATTGCATAGTTCTAGAACGAGCCTTCTTGCCGCCGTCAGGAGTTGAGAACTTAGGCTGGGAGGTGTCGTCAGAGCTGTTGTTTAGTGAGGCAGTAACCCAAGGCGTGACGTTGTCGGAGCCGTAGGATATATAGGAGGCTGACGGGGAGAAGAAGCCACCGGGGAGACGCTGAGCAATCGGGGAGAAGACCGATTCACCAGTTATACGAGCTGTATCTGAATCCCACCAGTGTACTTGAGTAGGACTAGGGGTCGCGATGCCAGTCTGGTAGATAGGGACGAGGGGGAAAACGGAGGGATCATGCCAAGAAGACAGGGATAATGTTTTGGACGACTCTTCACGGAAGAAGCGCATTTTAGATGGAGTTTCTATGATTAGGTGTTTTTGGGAGGCAAGTTTTGAGTTCAATGGTGGGAGTAAAAGGTCAAGAAGTAGGTGTGGTCAAAGTCAGAACGCGACGATGTATTATAGCGGCCGTCATGTGATCGCGTCTATACATGTGATAGTAGAAGGTAATAGGAGCCTCGGGGGTGGAGTGTTCCTTTTCGCACCTCCGATCCGCGAGAGTCGGTGCGTGCCAGAGATGGGGTCGTTGTTAAATACGGATCCGGTAAACCAGTAGACTCCACCATACTTCGGGAAGTAGCACCACAAACGGCCACGGTATAGTTCATGCCTGTTACCGGGAAGAACACGACCGCCATACAGCATAAAGTGGACAGTGACTGTTCCTTTGTTGTCATTGAAAAGTATGTTCTTTAGCCACTGATAGAGCCGATATCTGGGGGACACATACGAGGGATGGTCTGGATTGGAAGTTATTTGTGCACAGGAAGCGTGCGGCGATCGGGATGGCATAGGCAGTGCAGAGGCCGACGATTGGAATCTCGGGGACAGCATTGATATTGATAACTTGGTTGCTAGCGGAGACGAGAAGTCCAAGAAGAAGAGCTAGGAGGCCATCGAATGCGACCGTGTTTTGATGGGTCCGTCTTCGCGTAGTCGTTCATCCTGTATAGCCAGGAGGAAAGAGCTGAAGGACACCACTCAGCGCCCAATCAGCTAACCTGAAGGGTGAACAGCTTATCAAAATCAAATCACGGCTGAACGCATCACGCGAGCGACCGCTCCGGAGAAGCAATGGCTACGGATACGGTAATGCTTACCATGCGTAAACCCATTATGAATCTATACGACATCGTAAGTCAAGAGTAATTTCCTCGTTGGGAGAGAGATTGGCATACTGTACGATCATGACAATCGCCCATACGGCCAAGGTGACTTTTCATCTGAAGCTATTGAAGAGCTGTGCCATAGGATGTTGTACATTTGCACAATTCCCATGCAGAAAGAGTGACATGTCGATCACTGTATCGCCGAGTTGGAAGTCAATAAATTCACGGTGTGCGCCGCGCTGGGCAATCGACTTGCTGCGACGATGACGTAATCAAATGATCGCAGTCTGCCAAAAGCGGGCCTCTTGTTGCTCGTTGACAACATCCACCACCATGGTCAGGACTTCCGATGTTATTCTCATTCTCGTACGTTCATTTCTGTAATCCATCTTTATACTCATTCAAAATTCCGCCCAGGTGGCAATTCTCTTCCCGCCGGCAGCTGCTGCAATAGTAACAGGCTGCAGCTGTGACCTCCTCATCAACGTTTGCCTGACAATGTGAGTCTCACCCTCATTTCATGACAATATATCGACGTCTCGCCAGCCTCGGGTACCTTCCCGGCCACATCCACGCCTTCTGGCTCATCTACAAGAAGATTCAAGCAGAGGAACGTTATGGCAGTGGGGGTTTCCAATGTGCGTCTATCTATCTATCTATCTATCTATCTTCCACTAATTACCTTTGCGACTTAGATATTGGAAACGGGCAATACGAACCTCTTTATCAAGGCATTCAGCCCCAGCCACAAGCCCCTTATTATGGTGCTACCGGCACTGGGCATTGAAGCGACTCCGAAAAGTACCTTTTTCTTTCTGTTCACGGAGGACCTGTTATATTATGGCACCCAGCGCTTGACTGGTGTCAATGTAGATTTGGACAATACATGTATGATCAAATACGAGACCCTGCCAAGCTTCATATCGGTTTCCCCAAGCGATATTCAGAGGCTCGGTGCCGGTGCCGGTGCCGTATAGTGTCTAGCTGGGACAGCGATGGTGAACGGAACCAGCTTTGGAGTGGCTGGGGAATTACTGGCCGCTGTTGGACCTGTCAAGATTCAGCACCATCGAACGTAACGGTGTAATTATTAGCTGTAGATGCTGGACTGATAATGTAGTGTCTGGGAGCTGGAGCTCGCCAGTGATGACAACGCGAGGCGGGTTCCAGTGGAAGTCTGAAGAGCAACCGTGAAAGTCAAGTTCTTATCAACAGCAGTGGTAAATATGTATGCCCACGAGAAGTTGACGTTGATTTCTGGTGGGCAGATTGAGTATGTATTGTGAGAAGGATGCGCAAGGGAAGGGATCATCAAAAACTTACCCCAAAAGCCATCATTACCAAAACCGACCGCACAGCTGGCACCAGAAGGGACATCGACGCGCAGGAGATTCGGGAGGGCCGGAGACAGGTTCTTGGCCAGCGTAGATCTGCGCAAATGGACGTTCGGCGTAAAGACCTCCATCTCCACTCTATTCGAAGCATTCTCGGTTAATGCATAATTGACCAGCGCACAGACAGGGCTTACATGCTCCAATAGACTTTGGCGTATATGCGCAGATTTCAAACCATTTACGTTGGTATCCTACACGGTTCAAACGCTTGTCGGCATGCCCTTATCATTATCCTGGGCCGACGAATGCTCACCTCGAGCATTTGGCTACGATCTCGATTTTGAACATACTATAGCATCGACAGGTAAGACATACATGATGTTTTTGGTATCGATGGTTGCATTGCGATAATTGCGGTCGCCGCCCAGCTGCCTGGGAGCGCCATTAAATGCAAGTTGAAGGCGCACAGAAATCCTAGCATGATGATCCTTCTGGGGAAAGAGCAAGGGATGCGAAGTTCTGGCCATGTTATAGAACGGGGTCGCTCTTCTTGAGATTCGCCGGGCCGTCAGGGCCTTGTTCAGGCGGCAAGAACGACAGAGAAAGAAGCGTGGCCGCTGCTGAACGGGCGTCGGTAAGGCATCGTTAACACCACGCCTATGCATCCAAGATATTGACTGCCCAAGAGTACGGAGTCACTTCCTTGGTGGAACCCCTTTCTAAACGCCTGTCTGTGCCCTGGTGTCCTCATGTACACTAACCTCTTTCAACTTGCGAGGTCGATCCGACGCGACGATGATATGCATACTACGTGATCACATTAGGCGACAGAACAAGGATATTAATGTAAGTAAAATGTGGGTATTGCAGTCCGTGTAATGACCGTTTAACAGTTGAACCAAGTGTTTCGCGACGTTGGATTCCAATACCTAAGAGGAATGAGGCAAGGTAAAAACATCGCAGAATGCAAAATCCGAACCGTTCTTTCCTCTCAAGTGCTCTTCACTACGCAGGCGGCAACTGGCTCGCTGCCAGCTCGATCAAATTCTGCTGTCCTGGGGTGTTCTGCGTGTAACGCGCATTGAACTTCATGATTTTCTTGAACGCCAAAAACGTCTTCACATCTAGCGGTAGCGGCTTCTGCGCCACGAGCCATATCACGCCATCGGAGCACGGTGGGGTTGTCAACGACCCGCTGTACTGGTACAAAGGGCTAGTCTGGAAGTGCTTGATAATTGGCAGGAAGTGAAGGGCACAGGTTTCGGTGCTTGCCCCTGGTGTGGCGACAGCGGAGATGTTATGTGTCACGGCCGTCAGGAGCGCTGTAGTAGTACCATCCCTCGTGAGTTCGAAGAGCGCGCCAAGCACCAGTCGCTGGCCATCTTTTCCGTACAGCTTCAGCGGGGATTCACAAATATAATGTGAGGGACTCACCGGAAGCTTGGTGGACAAAGTGAGCCTCGAGCGGGAAATATTCATTTTCGATCCTATGCTCCGACGGTGTGTGGAAGTGGAACTGGGCTAGCGTATACGCCTTGCCGGCGAAGTGTGTGGTACCATTGACGATCACCTCGAGGGTTGAGCCAAGATTCTCGAGCTCTGCGTGCGCGACGTCTGGGATTGTGACAGTCAAATTTGACTTGGATATGCTAATAGTATTGTCGAGGTTGATTGGGGATTGCGTCTTGGAGGTTGAGCAAGCACCATTGGCAGGGCTCAGGCCGGTCCATCCGAGGGGGCCGGTAGCACCTGTGTAGCTGAAGTTCGCTATGGGGACTGCTGCGTTGGCGCGACGGGAAAGGAACGCGTGGTCATGCAGGCAGGCGCCATGGACGACTTGTGCGACGAGGGATGTCACGAGAAGCAAGACTAGGGAAAACATTGCGAGTGTGGAATACCAGAACCAGGAGGTTGCTCGTGGGATTTATATATGACAGAAGGGCTATACATGACATGAAATTGATGTCGGTGGTTCGGTCAGGTTCGGTCCAATTGGATGACTGATGGACAGCAAAAATGTAGTCACCGATCATCAAGGCTGTAGACAGAGGCTTGGCGTACACGGCCGCCCGCCTGTGGGACCATCCTATCCTACCCGCGAACCCCAGCCTTTCTTTGTAGACAGAGGCTTGGCGTACACGGCCGCCCGCCTGTGGGACCATCCTATCCTACCCGCGAACCCCAGCCTTTCTTCATTCCCCTCACCGCTCCGATACCGATCATCAACTCCTCGCGCGCGTCCTCCTTCGGCTGGCAATGCTGGTGCCCCGCCCACAGTATAACCCTCAGCTGGAACTCGACCGAGTAGGGCCACTGTAGATGAGGGTAACATGCGTCAACCGTGCAAGCCTCAAGGCGCCTCTGGTAGATTGCGGGAGGGCTTGCACGAGGAGATGGGGGACATACCAGCAGCGACGAGGATGCCGCTGTTTCAACAGGCGACTCTGACAGAACAGGATGGTGGTGCAAGGTTCTAAACACCTGTGGGTACTCGATCGGCTATGTCCGGGAGATCGGGGGCGCGAAAGGCCGAGGTGGGGGCGATGTATGACGGGTCTCTCCACTGACCACCGGGCAGCGCTATGAAGAGAGAGTGTCATGATGATGAGGACGCTGGAGACCAGGTCATTCTGTGCGTGAAATATTCAGTAGCTCCGGCATGTTGGCACCAAAAAGCTGGCATGAGTGAATGACCGAAGGTTCAAGAAAAATGTTGGACCCAGGGTCAGAGTTTGGTCAGAGAACGGTTTGGTCACGCAACTACTCAACAACGTCGAGCAATTACTCGGTGGAACTCCGTTTCAAGCGCCTATCATTGCTCTGAATATTGAATACTCTCATTGAGATCGGTAATCATTTGTTCAAGGGATGGGCCACCAGAACAAACTAAAGCTTCCTATATACACCCGTCGGTGGTAGAGACTGAGTAATAAATCATAAAGTATTCATAAGTTTCCTATCCATAAACATGCAAAACAACATTCCATAGATCCCAGATCCCATAAAACAATATATATATCAAGGCCTCCAGCCCGGTTTCCCACTCCCACCCGCCCCGCCCGCGAGGCCCGCCGTCTTCCTCCAATCCCCAATACTCCTTACCCTCTTCAGCTCCCCCTTCCTCCCCCCCTCCCCCCTCCGCGAATCAAGCTGCTCAAAGCCCTTAACCAAATCCTTCACACTCCCCCCACTGCTCCGCCTCGGACGCGGCACAACCACCACCTCCCGCTCCTTCTCCGGCGGCGGCGACACATGGTGCAGCTCCACCATCCGCTGCGGCTTCTTCGCTCGTGGTATCATCGTCGGCTTCAGCGGCGCTGGCGCGGGTTGCAGGTTCACAAGCTCTTTGGGGTGCGCGGGCCTCGGCACCGGCGCACGCACGGGCGTCGCAATGGGCCCACGCGGCTTCTCCAGCACATCGAGCGGGGGCAGGGGCAGGCCAGGCTGCCGGGGGAGGTGGTGCCCGGCCTTCTTGGAGCCCGCGGGCGCGGTCTTGGATAATGTGGGGAGGTAGGAGAAGAGGAAGCCTTTCACGCGCTTGCCGATCGTGGCGGGCGCGGGCGGGAGTGAAGGGGCAAGCGGAGGTGAGGCGGGGGAGTAGTCCGGGACTTCCTCCGCGGGCGAGGGTGCGGGAGAAGCGTCATCCGGAGCGTCCGTGTCGGCGGCTGCGACAGACGAGTCTGCGACGTGCGTCGAGAGTTGGCTGACCGCGACGGCTTCTTCCAACAGATGCGAATACCGCGGTGCCAGAAGGGACGCAGGCAGCTTCCTCTTGGGCCTCTCCGGCTCCTTGTGCGAAAGAGGGAGGTTGGAGAACGGCGCATTCAGGAGGACTGGTGGCGGGAGAACAGGACGCTGCGCCCTTGCCGGGGGCGGTGCGCGTCGTCCAAGGGGCGTGAAATCGGGTACTTCCATGGAGGGTATTCTTCGGCTGTGTGTAAAAGTATTAAGAGCACTGGGACTCGGTGTATAGGGCGTAGTCGGTGGTGCAACATTTCCAGAACGCTGCTTGTTCTGCAGGGCTTTAACGCGCTGTAATAAATTATCCCTACAACAAAGCAATATTTCAGTATACCGCCTCCAGCAATCAAGCAAGGAAAGGACCGACATATCCCATGCATCCCCAAACGTCTCCACATCCTCCTCCCCACCCAACATCTCCACAAACCGCTTCACCACACTCTCCGCTCTGACAAGATCGACAGGCGCCATCCCCAGCACACCAACACCCCCAACCTCAAGCCGCTCATCCGTAAAACACGCATCAAGCAGCTTCCACTCCTCCTTCGTCCACGCCCGTTCGCCCAGCACAACCTGCGGCGTCACCATATGTGCCGCCCGCGCAGGCGTCTCAAATGGATTGCGCGCTAAAGGAGCCGCGCCCTTCGCTTTCGCTTTCGTGCGAGGCGTTTCAGCAATAACCTCCGCCTCGGCCTCCCTGAGCAGCTCCGGGAGCGTGACGACGGGGCTCCCGGGGATGTACACGCGGTCGCCGACGACAGACGCGCCGAGGGTCGTGCGCCGCCGCTTCTTGCTATCGCCACGCGCCTTGGTGATCCCGCCCTCGGCAACCGAGTGCCGCTTGCGCTGCTGTAGCCTCTGCTTCATTGTGATCTTTGTGAAGCAGTCGTAGTCGTGCTAAACAGCCAAAGCGCGTCAATATCGGATATAAAGGAAGAGAGACAAGGGAAGAACGCACCTGCTTGAGGATGGCAGCAGCTCGTGCGGCGGCCCGTGGATCTGCGCTGGAGATCTTGACGACGCCGAAATCGACGTCAGCGTCGCTCGATTCCGCGTCGGAAATGTCGTCGTCTACTGCTACAACGGGCGCTTCTTCTGCTTCTTCGTCAGGCTCGGGGACCATGACTTCTTGCTCCCTTTCCTCGAGTACAGGGCCTGTGGTTGCCTCTTCCTCGGCAGGCTGTAATGGCGGGAACGGGACGGTATGTGTGTGCGTGTGGTGTGCAATTATGGGTGCGGGAATGGACGCAGCGGAGCGGTGGGCAGAGGTGGAGGTGTGGTCAAGGACGTCGTCGTCTTCTACAACGGACATCTCGCGGACTTCCCGCTCCTCTTCGGCATCGTCCTCCTCAGGGTCGTGGTTGAATGATTGCTCTATATCGTGGTTGAGGGACTGCTCTGGATCGTCCTCCCGGTTGTCCTGATCGTCCGAGGATAAAACCGACGCGTCCTTCATTAGTTCTGACGCGTCGTTCTGTGCGACTGGAGGATCCATGTCGACCAAGGCCTCCTCGGGAGCGTCCTGGATGTGTGTAGTATCGAAAGACGCGTCGAAATCGAAATGTAGGTTCGGTTTCTCCGCGGAAAGTTGTTCTTGTTCAAGCTCAACAGACTGTTCCTCTTCTTCTTCCTCGTCAAGGGATACGGACATCTCCCGGACTTCCTGTTCCTCCTCGTCCTGCTCATCTTCCTCCATCTCAACATCCTGGTTTCCCTGCTCGTCTTCACCCTCGACCTCTTGTAACAAGTCCAACCGACTAATCTTCTTCCTTGGGAAGGGCGTGATCGGCCGCCCCCACTCTTCCATGCGCTCCCTAGTCGCACTGCTCGGCGGATCCAGCTTGGTGCGTACGCGCACAGTCCTGAAGCGCCCTGTATACTCTCCCTCACCAACCTCTTCCTCCGGTGCACCATCATCATCGCTGTCCCTCCAACCACCATCAACCTCGCTCGACCCTGGCAGATTAAAGTCAAACAAGGCGACAGGGGGCACGCCAGGCTCGGCGGCATCAATGTCCATGCTAAAGTCAGTAGAGTCCTCGGGCTCGGGGTGGTGTGTCCAGTCGAAACGGGGTACGCCCGGCTCGTGCTCATCTGCGGGGGACGAAGAAGGCGGAAGAGGGTCTTGGACGGTGGAGACGCCGATCTCCCTGAGCTGGCGGGGCGGGCGGACGGGGGTCGATGTAGGGGGCTCGATAGGGCCAGAAAGGAGAAGAGGATCGTCAGTGGGGCTGGGCGGGGGCATGGGCAGGCTGAGGTCGATTTGCGGGGGCTCCCTCTTGACGATGATCTTGAGAGGTTCCTTGGGCTTTGGCTTGGTGGTGCTCTTGCGCTTGGAGGACTTGGATATGGTGGGTGTCAGCATTACGATACGTGGTGGTGTAAACACATCGCTGGGTGGTTCGTACGCTGGGATTGGTGTGGTTCGACGGGCACGGCGAGAAGTGCTGCTGAGGACGGGCAGAATAAAGTCTGCATCGGGGTTCTCTGCGTGCGGGGATTTGGTGAGCAGCACGCGGTTCAATTTGGAGGGCGTTGTAGGGGCGGGCCGAGTCGGTGAGTCGACGAGGACTGGGCGGTGTTTGGACTGTTTGCGGGGTTTGGGGTTTGGTGTGGCTTCGAGCGGTTGGGGTGGTTCGACGGTTGGTTCGGCTGCGGGTGGCATGTTGCGCTTGCGTTTCGAAGTCACCGGCGTCGATCGCTGCCCCAAAGGTCAGAATATTACAAACAAAAAGTAATGCCACTCACATTTCCACTAGATGTTCGCCGGAAATGCAATGTTTCTTCAGGCGGAGGACTGATCAACTGGATCCTGCCAGTTGTGTCCTCAACGTTGCCCATGTTGTACAGCCGGTCGCTCGCCATTGGTGTTCGCGAGCCTTTGACGACCTTCTGGTTCCTTGCAACCTTTGCGAGATCGATCTTTGTAGGGCTCGCAGCTGGCCGGTTGTTTTCAGACATCTTGGACAATATCAACCAAATCGACGCCCACAATTGTTCATTCCAACACCACGTGACCGTAATTAGCTTTCGAACAAACAACGTACGCAATGCCAAGCATCTCTCGACCACTCCACTCTCAGCGCTGTCCTCCCCCCGCACCCCTCTACGCCGCAACATCAGCTCACTGACAATCAGCAATGAGGCCGTTCTGATATCTCACTCCACTCACGGCGTCGTTTAAATGGGTTGCTTACCTCGCATCACAGGGCCTAGCTACCTAGGGGATCTCTTACTAGCGCCGGTGGCCTGAGTCGGTTGAGCCTTTGTCTGTTGACTTCATGTGACGTTGAGGAGGCTGTCCCGTATACTACTAGGGGGCACCATCAAACATCCACTGTGAATCATGGATCAAGTCCACCGCCCTTTCAGACTGGAATTTGTGTTTGTATCGAAGGTACGACCTCTGACAGTGTGAGAATCAATAACTTGCGGATAACCCGTGAGGCCGAGGTCATTCCATTGAATCCATGCAGAGTAAGTAGAAAAGACACTAGCGATCACGGTCAAGTACATATGTCCAGATAGATACACCTTGAGGATCTATGTTTCCAAATATTCAAAGACCAACCGGGGTCTCCAACTGCAGTATCCTTCGCGAACCATGGACCGCGCGACCGTTAAGCGCACGTTACGGCGTGATCACTCAAGAAAGACTGGCTGATCATGAGCATCGTCTTTTGATTGTCTTCATATCAACCACCCCGAATGTTACCACAAAAATGAGATACAAGAATATACAAGAATATAACCAGGCCCGCCGCATCGGCGTTTTAACCCTTTACATTTGTTCACCACATCATCCTCTTAGCAGTTGTAGTGCTTGTAGATGGCCAAGCCCATGCACTACGGACGACCACTATATCAGCAAAAAAGCTGGGGACTTTGAAAATCGCAGACGTACTCTGTAGTTGTCAGCGTTGTTGCGCTTGTTTGCAACCGAGAGGCCTGCGGCGACAGAGCACCCGTAGCCAAGATCGGAGGTCAGGGAAGTAGCGTGTGAGAGCTACACACGATGGAAGTGAGCAGCTCGCCTCTGGGAGATCAAATGCGATGCGTACCTCATGCAGAATGACACCGCCTCGGCTCGAGATAGTCGAGTCGAACCCATCTATAGCGATTCGTTAGTTAAAGGCCGCATGGAGCGCTCGATAGAGCAGTCTTACCAGTGCAAACACTCGGCGTGGGTTTAACGAGAGTGAAGAAAATGTCGCAGGTATAGATCTAATGTTAATTTTGTCAATGGGCATGGCTGCATGCCTCAGATTTGTCTACTCACGTCGCTTTGAATAATTGAGCCGCCGCTGGTAACGATAAGGGTGTATGCAATCACACCGCCATTGCCACCACAAATCCCCGCAGGATCAGTGCAGCCGATGCTAGAAGTAAGGATAGGTCAACGGATTGTCGGGATCCAAGCGTGTAGAGTGCGGCATACATGCGCGTCCCAGAGTTGGCCAGATCACCAGCAATAATGTCCAACCTGTACCAGATGTCGTTCTGGGCGTTTCCGCCAAAGTAGGAGTTGAATTCAGCCGAGTTCGGGTGGGTCTGGATGTCCGTCGCGGCACCTCCAGCGAGCGATCGAGCATAGGTAAGGGAGTCTGTGATGATTTGTTGCCTCCCAGCGTCGGCACACTGCGGGTGCGAGAGTCTGGGATAGAGTTGCTCGCGCTTCTGCGCCTTCTGGGTTACTTGCACTGTCACCGGGGGTGTGTCGACAACTAATGCTGGCTGGTCTACGGCAGTCTGGAAGAGGTTGTTCGGCGCGAACGTGAATGTTCCAGTACCAGAGGACGCAAAGTCATACAGGGCACCAAGGCCGGTGTGGTTGACCGCGATCGAGGAGCCTGCAGGAATGGTCTTGTAGACACCCGAAGCAGAGAAGTCATACGTCGCCTACGATTAAACATGAGCACTTTAACTGATAGAGGAAAGTGATGGACCAACCCTGATGCCGGAGAACACGACATTCTTGCCGGCTTTGCTGACACTGAAGGATTTCGTTGGGGAGGAATCAAGAATGTTATTCTTAGCAATGACACGGATATCTTTGTTGGTGGGGTTTGTTATGACGGCGGAAATGATGATGTCGTCCACAGACTTGACGGAAGAAGAGATCGCGTTGACCGTGACCTTGAGATCACCAGCTGAGAGGCCAAGAGCCATCGTGGCGAGGCTAAGAAGAAGCGCGGCGCGGAACATGATGGAAATAAGAGCTGCGAATGAAACGAACTCTGAGGTCTAAGGTATGAGGTCTTGAACGCGCCGTTTATAAAGTTCAGAGCTATCAATAGAGTCTGGTATCCATGTGGGCCCATCCTCAAGGCATCAAACTTGCGACGGGACTTACGCAACGCGTGAGTTTGCGATCCCTCATGCTATTCCCTTGGCGTCGGCGTTTCCTGTCCTCGGCTTGCGTTGTTGTTAGATATATCCGGACGGATTTGATCATGCCACAGGAAAACGTCGAGGTGCTGCCGCCGGTGCGCGCGATCACAGTTCAAAGAAAACAAAACATAGCACCAGGATGCCGCCAGATAATTCGGATGAATGGCAGACACTGAACCGGGACGTCGAACCTCAGCTTCTCTCCTCCGTCATAGCGCCCAAAGCAGGAAAATCTTCTGTACTAGCAGCGTTGTGAAAGTTCGTAGACGTTAATCGCCAGATGCGTTTTCCATCAGCATTCTTCACGATCAAGGCTGTAGCTGGCGCTGTGTTTTTGATCAAGACACGAGCCTATCAACGGCTGACGCTTGAATAAGAAGTTGTATTGTAACTCACGATCTCATATGAGATTTCAAGTGCAAAAGCTCACAGCTATCTGCCGTGATTTAGGGGATGGTGATGGATGACTTGCTTGAGAGGCTGTTTCAATGATTCACTACGGCATTGAAACGCGTGTTCACCAGTTAGATGGGATCTTGATAGGGTCAGCTGGCGGTAGACCTTTGGTTGAGCCGAAGTCTGCCAGAGTCAAAAATTCGGTATCTTTGCGTTCGCAACAAGGAACTGCGCAGGAGACAGTGTGGCGAGACCTTTACACGTGCACGAGTCATGTGCACTATCGTATTTCGCCGGCCTCCAAATAACGGCTTCAAGCTCTGTACCTCACAATATTCTCGATCTCCACCCACTTATTCACTGAACTCGATCCGAACTTACCGTTGGCACCTGCCTACTAGGTGCGAATGAACCGCCTTACTTCCCGATGTCACCGAGATCATGTTTGGAGAGCATCATTCCTCCCCGACAGCCAGGCTACAGTAACATATGCTCCAGAACGAAGATTCATAAATACTGACGCAAGCTAATGGAAGGACCGCATCTATCTTGCATGTATCTACGGGTCCAGTGGCGCTGGCGAAAGTTGACATTGATAGTTCTATGGGTTCGTCGTTAGTTTGTGATGTCGAGGTGGTCAAAGGACTTGAGGGGACTTGCCTCCAAGTAACCCATGCAAAGTGGCGAACAGCAGCACATGTCAATTCAGGTACGATCTTGGGTTGGCTAAAATGTAGACGAGGAAACATCATGAGTTTGAGCGCACCCGTATACCTGTATCCCCAGTCACTAATCGCTTCTCATTATACATTGGTCAGTACTTTGATTAGAAATGTCAAAATCCGACGGGAAAGCTTTGACATAAGGTGTCATTCAACACGAGATGCATTGTCTATCTGAACGTTGGCTCAGAAAGCTCCCCACTTCACCTTAAGGCTTCCAAGCTTTTTTCACCATTCCCAGCGGCGGTCGGAAGTCTTCAACTCTATAGTGAGTAAGTAGCCTTCTCAGTATAACTTTCTTACGATCCCAAGCAGATTGCAGACCTTTACGAACGAGTAAGCTGACCATATGGTTCTCTTGAGAAGAGAACCATGTGGCCGTCTGTATGACGCCAACATGAACGACATCAGGCGTGTCAGTTAGAAATTCTTAACATCACGAGCGTATGAAGACGCCTATGGGGATGGCGGCAAAAATGTCTTTGCGACTATAGAAGCGGAAAGGAGGAAGGCAAATTGTCAAAGCAGCCTTCCAGCTCCGTCTCCTGGATCATCGGGGTATCGGTGATGTAGATAGAGTGGAGAATATTGGGCCGAGGCCGTCGAACGTTCCTAAGCGTTGAAAGGTTATGAGCGCTGATCGTACTAGGAAAATGCAGGAACGAGACATCTTCATAGCGGCCACGAACGCTCCATGAACCCTGGCGAGATAGGGAATAATTTCATACGCAAATTTTACACGAAGGTTACGGTTGAGGCGGAGAAGGAGGGCTGACCCCATTTCGTACACGAGCAAGACAAGATGCTGTCCAACGCAACATGTCGTTCACATCCACCCTCTGCTCGATCAACCGCAACTTGACAGCGTCCTCCGCACTGGCAGATAAAAATGCCACCTCTTCCTCCTCTCTTAGCGGCCCTTCTTCCACGGCATCATCATCAGCTTCCCCGGATGGCTGATCAAGATCAGAATCAGCGCCTTCTTCCATCTCCGCGCGCTTCCCGTCGCTCCCTTCACCTTCTCTCGCATCGGAGATCGGGCTTTGCGGCATCTCCTGAGTCCCCGGCTCGCTTTTCAATCTCGGGAATACCCCACTCCCCCCACTCGCGCGGCGCTTTTCGCGCGACAGCGCCTCCTCCTTCCTTCCCTGCTTGACAAGCCTGACATACTGCCCAGCTCGTGACATGTACGGCGGCGTGTACTCTGATAAGGCACGTTCCAAAGGGAGAGGCTTGATCTTCAAGTCCCTCTCCTGCATTCTTCGGTTCGGGGAGCGCCCAGTGCCGGTGTTTAGCGCGTGTGCAGGGTGGCCATCGCGTTCTCGTTCCTGGTGCGGCCTATGTTCAGACTCAGGCTCAGGCTCGGGCTCAGGCCATGATTTCGCACCGTCCTCTTCCTGCTCTACGAGAAGAGCCTCCAGATCCACCCCATCCCTTTCCATGTCAGCCAATACGGCATCCTGGATAGACGGCGCTTTCTCCCGGAAGCGCCTAAAGAAATCCTCTGTGCGTGATATGTTCTTGAATACCTCCCACGCCCGCCACACGTCCTCGTTGCGAAACCCGAAGTTGTCCGCGATCAGTTCGACCGCTCGCGAGACCCCGAGGAACTCGATCCGCTCGCGGTCCTCTTCAGCGACGGGAATCGGGAGCAGCGAAGAGCGCCGGCGCGCGGTGGGTAGGGTGGGGTCAGCGATGCTCGGGGATGTGACTGAGACAGTAGTGGCTACTGAATGCGCGCGACTGTGAATGGCGGAAGAGGATCGATCATGTAGAAGACGCTTCGCCATTACCGCGCGGAGATCGACGCGACGCCCACTAGTATTTTGGGCTTCGTGTGTATTGCCAATTGTATGTCGTCTAGTGACTAGGCTCTGCGCACGTGTTGCGCTATCGAGGTCGCTACCATCATGGATGGGATGGGCGATGAAAGGGTCACCTGGCGTCCAAGAACTGCGAGGTAGCATGGTTTTCTTTCCACCTGTTGAGTTTGCCTCCGACTGAACTGGTATGATAGCCCCTGATGCGCTACGGGATAGTCTAGAAGACCCTTGCAAAGAAACGGATTTGCCATTCGCCTGCTTGGCTGGGGGTACTTTTTGAGGTTCAAAAATCCTCGATGGACTTGGTAGTCGCACTGGCTGCTCAGCCCGCACCCGGGACGTCGAGGGTATCGACTCACTTCGATTACGTGCTGACTGAGCTGCTATGGTTGTCCCAGAGCTGCTGTGGGACAATCTAAAAGGGCCTTGCAACGATGGAGAGCTACCAGTCAACTTGATTCGATCGATCGATGGTTTAAAGATCTTGGGCGGACTTCTTAGTCGTGGTTGCTCAATCCGCCCATGAGTGGTCGAGCTGCGGTTCTGACCAGTCTGAGCAACATAAGAGTGCGACATCCGACCGTTAAGTAGTACAGGTTGGCGGGCAGCTGGTGGAGCATCGGCCCGGATTCGACTTTGTCCGTGGGACTCATCGAGAGTCTTGCTTGTTTTCTGTACCGCTGCGATGTTTCCGGTCCTCCCTTCGTCACTCTTGGCCATTTCTCTAGCCTTGCCTTTATCCTTCAAAGAGCTATTCCTCTTTCGTGAAGGCGGCCAAACTTTCGCCTTGCCGGCTCCGTCAGAGGAACCATCCTCGTCCACAACGCCATTCCGTCGACCGAAAGAGTGACCCCCGAACGGATCCTCCGTGAGCTTTGGCCGTCTGTGCTTGGTATATGCCTTCTCGGACTGACCAGGAGGCGAGTGTGTCTGCGGGAGCGGCGCGAAGAAGTCATCCTCGGATTGATGCTTCCGTCGGGGTAGTGGCGTGGTGGTAGGTGGGTTACGCGGAATTCGGTGTGACGGGGAGAGCTGAACTTTGGAACTGGAAGCTTCTGGCTGTGGATCTACCGGGCGATGACGACACACTACCGGGGCTGTGGATGGAAGTTCGTCGTTGTGTCCTCCTGGAACAGAGGGGTCCTTAGGTGCATGGAGTACGTGTTGCTGAAGTTGTGGGGGAGGTAACGTCGTGATATCTGGATACAAGGATTGAGGTGCAGATTGACCAGTTTGTGCCCTGGCAATAGTCAGCATAGTTGTGGGCTGAGTAATTCTAGCAGAGCAACACACTGTTCAATAGGGTCCGCCCGCTCAGCTAACCTGGATGTGCCCTGTTCGTCCACAACGCCATGCTCAACATCGTCTTTAGAGCCCCAATTCTTATTCTGATCCTCGTCGAGCGATCGAGGTCTTCGTGCAGAACTCGCCTTGGATCGATCCCCTTCGTCACGCCGATCCGTAGGTGGCCTCCCCTTCCCTTTGACAAAAGTCTCCTGTTTTTTGCCATTAGAGACCTTATGCCCCTGACTCTCTTCCTGGAATGAAAAGACTGAATTTCAATATGCCGACCAAGGATGTTGCTACTCACGGGCTCGCGTTTCGGTTTGGCACGCTTCTCCTCATCTATGAGCCGTCTCTTCCGCTTCCCAGCCACAGAACCTTCCTCGTACTCACCCCCTTCATCCGCGCTGCTGCCGTCACCCCCGACTTTCTTTAGTTTGGCCGACTTCTCGTCCGAGATTCCATGCTTCTTCTGATATGCCTTGATTTTCTTGTCAAAGTATTCCTGGTTCTTGTAATACCGATCCCGCCAGGACTGCCATGGGTGAGTTCGGCTCCACTTCCACTTATTGTCAGCCTAGATACATCTGGCATGAAGTTCACGATAAATTCAACACATGAGAGAATCACGCACGTCCTCGCACAATGTTTTGTATAGAGCATTTCCCGCGCGACCCCGTTCCGTGGGGTTATATCTAGCAATATATTTGACGAGCAAGCTGTCCTCGTCCGAAGTGTATGGCGCACGACTATGCTTCAAAAGTGAGGCTTCATTTCATGATTGAGAAGGATTGACTTGGACGTACGCAGACATAGTGCATAGCCCTCCCTTGACAATCACGAAAATTGCAAGTAAGAGGCCGAGCTCAGCAGAACACCGCCTTGAAGTGATTTCGACGACGGCTACGCAATTGGATTGTTCTGGTGAGAATTGAACGACACGTCTGTCACATCACGGGGTCACAATCCAATAATTAATTACAAGTAACGTGACAATTAACAAAGGCTACAGCGTGTCAACTCTCTCGAGCGTCGATGCCAAGTCCCAATGTTATCCTTCGCGTCTATCTATGGATACGTAAATAGTCCCAGTAATGATAATAATATGATGAGGAATAAGGTATGGTAGGGCATTGTAATAGTCGTAACGAGCGTAAAATGTCGTAATTGGTCATGAGAGGTCGTGACAAATATGGTTAGATATCGTGCCAGAGTTGCGTCAACGGGCGAGGGAAGATGAGGAATGGGATAAATAATGCAATCCAGCAGCAAAAAAGGGATCATGAATCGGACGAAGAGCGAGAACAGAGCGAAGGGGACCAAATGGGGGCGATTACTGGACGAAGCCTACTGAGCTAGACGGCCGCGAGTTGGCACTTTCGCTATGGCCCCGCGGCCGGCCCTCTGTCGGTGATGTTGGAAGTTTTTTCGATGGTATTGAAAGATCATCGTGTGACCGGGCAAAAAAATCGTCTTCACCCTCATAAGGAGAGGAGGATGCATTTATCTAGCAAGAAAAAAAAATCGATTAGATTTATTTCGACGCGACATGACAGGCAACATAAGAAGAAGAAAAAGAGTACAAGACAAGCACAAAAACACATGATCTAACAAATGAGAGTTGAAGAGGGAAGAATGACAACTCACCCATTGTCCCAACACATCCGCCACACGTGAAGCCTCCTCCGCGCTGAACTTGACATCCGTCCCTTTCTCCCCATGTAACCTTAACAGTTCGCTCAACGACCGTTTCCCCGGTGTGCCGTTGTTCCCTAGGCTCTCCACCGTGTCTGCTCGGGTCCGTCCTGGTGTGGCACCACTGTCCACAGGGAAGAGAACAGAATTCCGAGGCGTAGTAGCGATGTTCGTTTGTGTAAACGATTGCGAAGATAATTCAGACTCTGAAAGGATCAGGGAGCGATCCCAGTCTTCGTTTTGAGAACCGGAGGAGTTAAGGGAGAGGGTAGACATGGTGAAATCGATCTCTTCAGCCATCGAGGCGAGGGTTATCGTCAGGAGGGAGGGAGGGAGGTTGAGGGAGGTCGAGGAGGATGGTTGCTGCTTGGGTGGTCGCAGTCTTTGGTGGTGAAGTAACAACGAAACCTCTTGACTATCATGGCGAATCACGTGTATGTCCTTCTATTCCAATCGGCTTTCGCCGCTTCGCAATCGTCCGTCCAGTCCATCCTGATTTACCTTCAGTATTGTGTTGTATGAGGTGGAACCAATCTACATTCCTGCCTCTGCTGTGTATGAATGAGACTGCCACTAAAAAACAACTGTGTTTCTGCCTGTACCCATTTTTGTTGCTATCTGGGGATCAACCTGACCTACGGCCTCGCTCTCTGGTGGTGGCAAATCTGGGTCCGAGACGATGATGTAGAATACTTAGGTAGCCTGCCTGTAAAAAGTACCATCGGGAAATTCTCGGACCCCGGCGTTCAGGAATTGGACCATGCCGGTAATATACTACTACTACCACCAATCGGCTGATTTGTGGGGAAACACATTTTGCTCAAGATAGAACAGTTCCTGGTTCTTACCAGAATACATTTGTCAAAGGAAGCCGTCCCGCTTTTTCAACTCCCATTTAGTTGCCCTAGCTTCCGCTCAGTGAGTTATTCTGAGTTATATTGGAAGAAGACTGGCCCGTCAGGATGTAGACCGTCTCTCCTCGATGGCAGACCCTTGGCAGACATCAGACCGTTTCTCTTTGAGAGGCTTGAGACTCGGATATGTAGAGTAAGAGAATGCATCTCGCAGCTGCCTCGTTTTTTTCCAGCACGTCGAATGGGAAGAGTCAATTATGATATTTATCCAATGAGACGAAAAGACATAGATAAAGATGGCAGCCTAATCTGAATGATGTTATTAGCTAGAACAATAATCCTGGATGATATTAGTATGCGTGGGGATACCAGCAAAGATATGCAGGCCCGTATGCAGCAAATGTAACGTGAATGATTAAGATGATAGATGGGCAGAAAGGTATATAGATAAATCAGGAAAAGGGCAACCAAGCCTCCCACGCCCCACCCAGCAGATGCACCGATCGAAAGGGCGAGCCTTTGTTCCATTAGCGGCCGCACCCTTCACCGTGGGGAGCCGTTCGCGCTATTAAGTGTTGACCGACCCGCCAGAGGACATTGCTGCAACCGGGAGCTTGCTCACCGAGCTCCATGTCGCAGCGGAATTCGAGGTGCCGACGGTGTAAGGCAGGAAGGAGACGGCGCCCGAGGAGGCGAGCTGGACGAGGGCGTCGGTGGATGCAAAGTAGGTCGCCATCGGGTCTTTGGTGGTGGGACCCTTCAGGGTCTGGGTGGTATTTGTCTATCATGGGAATGATTGAGTTCGGTGACGTCTGCTGCGGACGGGAGACAGAACATACCTCGACGTTAATGACGTAGGTTGCCGATCCGTCATCGGGGATGAAGGCAAACTCTTGTTGCACCTGAGAACGCTTGTTAGGGGGAGTCCGGGTAGAAATTGGATCTCGTAACGTACACCACTGTCCAGGAAGAACGATGTGGCCTGCCCATGAGTAGCGGGGAACTTCCCGAAATCTTGGGGTGTGGGTTGCAGGTAGGAATCTAACGACCAGCCTAAATTTGATTTATAGGAGCACCTTACTAGGATATACGTACAGTGAATAACGAAGATTTTGGCACTCCCAGCGGGAACTCCTGGAACGTTGAGGAAGTGGATATGGTTCTGTGCGAGCGCCATCACAGGGTTGTAATCAGCACCTAGACTGGGGTTTTGGATATCAGACCATGATATGGGGGTCGAATTGGCGGCCTTTAGTTGACCCATGTCGAGAGACCATATTTCAGTCTTGGAAAGCGCATCTGGGGAGCTGAGTTTAGGATGGTTCAGCTAAACACAGGGCTAGAGCAAACATACAGAAGACGTTCGTGTCGTGATCCAGAATGGCAGTGTAATTAGAAGGATCGAATCCACCCGTATTGACTGCCTGCGTCGACCATGATTTTGCGGTAGCATCGTATATATAGATAGAAGAGGCCTGGGACGAGTCGGCACCTAGGACGTAGATGGCGTTTTCAAACTGCCGAATTTGATTTCGTTAGATGAAGGTTCCTATAAGGGTCAATGGGCGCTGACCTGGGACAAGTAGCACGTAGAGTTGGGATTGTTGAACGGACTAGACATTATCAATTTAGGGGTAAATAGATAGAGAGCTAGATAAGCAATTCCAATGTGAAAGACGTACGGTCGGCCAGATGTGGTTATGTCCGTGGCAGTTCCTACAGCACCGGGTCAACCACAAATGTCGGACCACTCCTGCTGCGTATAAATGCTTACCAGACGACCAAGTGTCCCGAGTGCCAGCGTCATAGTCCTTTCCGTTAAATCCAAATGCAAGCAAATTCCAATGGATGTCAAAGGCTATGCAAGGATTGCCAGCAGAGGCGGCAGTCGCTAGCGAAAGGGTAATTAGTGTGATAAGAGAGGAAAAACGGGGCATTGTTGAGATTTTGTGTGTGGCGGCGTGGGGAGATTATTTACATAGAGAGGTTGTAGAGAGTACTTAAGTATTTGGAATTCGGCTAGTAAGATTGGAACTGTCAACTTGCAAGTGATGGCGGCGTTTGACGAGCCTATTCTCGGACGGCTAACCATCGCACCCTTCTACTATATTGCATCGCGGCTCAGCTAGGGTATAGGTTCGAAATGGGTTCAAGAGAAGTTTTTGCGCGTTCACGCGTTCAACACTCGTAATACCGTAGAGAGTATTTGCACGTCGAGGCGTTTTGGAAGAGTTCTAGCCCGGATCTGTCAACGAGCCGACGGCTAATTTTGATGAGCCTATTCTCGATTTGGATGGCTGACCAGTGGCCGTCAGCTGCCGTCAGTTGTCTGTGCAGAGTAAGTACTTTGTCGACATCAGGAAGGAAGTATAAATTTTGGACCTTTCGACTTTTACACTTTTTCCACTGGTCCTATGCCCTTCAAATTTTTATAGTACTCTTCTAGAATATCTTCAAAGAATACTAGAAGCCCTAGTGTACTGTGGAAGGTATCGATCGGGCACTTCAGACCGAGGTCAGAGGTCAAGTATGTGTAAATCGTCGTCATAGACTGACAACTGGCCAAATCGCGATGTGATGGCGGATTTTGCCACCTGTTATTGCTAATAATAAAGTGTGGCGTCGATATGTTTTCTGGTGCAGCCGACGGCTGGCACCAATTCACCTCTGAATTCACTGTCCCTGCCAGCGGGACCTTTGATTTTCTCACTCCAGAGCAACGTCAACGGCTTTTCATTCCTTCTACAAACGACGCAAATGAGGGCGGCCTTGGCTCATGGCGTGTGCATGTCCGTTATCATCCAAACTCTACAGCTAGTTGTTTCTCGAGTCAATCCCGTGCTATACGGAACGACGGAGAAAGGTTTATCATGAAACACTGTGACAACGATCATGACCTGCTCTATGTCATGCGAAGAACTCGTCTCGAGGACGCGAGTGGCGAGAGTGCGAAGTTCCGACAGTACCTTCTTGCAGCTAGCAAGAACAAAGCAACTCGAGGCAGAACGGAAGATGCTTGGTTTTTCGCCGCTATCGCTCTTTCCACCTTTTCATGCTCTTTTCATTCATTGTACACCAATCTTACCTTTCAGTAATGTGTATACCGCCAATTGGCTTATTTTTTTCCTCAGTCAAGACACTTAGAACAGTTCCTAGTTCTTAGCAGGATGTGTGAAAGTAATGTGCCATCTCCCGCTCTTCTACCGTAGCTGTCCTACCTGCGTGACTGCGTCCACTCACTCTGGAAGGTACTTGGAAGATTGACCGCCAGGATGTGGATAGTCTCTCCTAGATGGCAGATCCTTGGCAGACACCCGTGCACCATTGACTGTTCCATCTAGAGATGATGAATATTATGCTTGAAGAGAGTCGATATATAGGCAATGCTCGCATTCCTCCTTTGTTTCTGCAGCCACGTCGAATGGGCCAGGGACGAGTCAATTATGTGTGCTTACCCAACCGACGAAAAGACATGGACGAAGACGGCAGCCTAATCTGAATGATGTTATTAGTTAGAATGAGTATCCATTGTCCGGGATGCTATGCGTGGCGATACCAGCAAAGATACGCAGGTCCGTATGCAGCAAATGTAACAAAACGTGAATGATAGATGGGCAGAAAGGTATATAAATAAATCAAAGGAAAAGGGCAGTTACAGCAAGGGCAACCAAGCCTCCCACGCCCCACCCAGCAGAAGCACCGATCGAAAGGGCGCCGTTCGACCCAGTATTTATTCCAGTAGCGGTCGCACCCTTCGCCGTAGCGGTCACACCCTTCGTCGTGGGGGAGCTGCTCGCGCTTGAGGAGGTGTTGCCCGAAGATCCGCTAGAGGACGCTGCTGCAACAGGGAGCTTGCTCACCGTGCTCCATGCCGCGGCGGAATTGGCAGACGACGTGCCGGCATTGTAAGGCAGGAAGGAGACGGCGCCCGAGGACCCGAGCTGGACGAGGGAGTCGGTGGATGCAAAGTACGTCGCCATGGGGTCTTTGGTGGTTGGACCCTTCAGCGTCTGCGTGGTGTTTGTCTATCACGGGAATGATTGAGTTCAGTAAATCTGCTGCCGACGGGAGTCGGAACATACCTCGACGTTAATGACGTAGGTTGCCGATCCGTCATCGGGGATGAAGGCGAACTCTTGTTGTACCTGCCAAAGCTCATTAGGGGCAATGGAGTAAAGAGAGAGTGCTGCAACGTACACCACTGTCCATGAAGAACGATGTGGCCTGCCCGTGAGTAGCGGGGAACGTGCCGTAATCTTGAGGGTTGGGCTGCATGTAGGAAACTAACGACCAGCATAAAATTTTGTAGGTGCACCATTACGAGAATATACGTACAGTGAATAACGAAGATTTTGGCACTCCCAGCGGGAACTCCCGGAACGTTGAGGAAGTGGATATGGTTCTGTGCGAGCGCCATCACAGGGTTGTAATTGGCACCTAGACCGGGATTTTGGACATCAGACCACGATAGGGGGGTCGAACTGGCGGCCTTTAGTTGACCCATGTCGAGAGCCCACATTTCAGCCTTGGAAAGCGCATCTGGGGAGCTGAATTTAGAATGGTTGAGCTGGAAACAGGGCTAGATCAAACATACAGAAGACGTTCGTGTCGTGATCCAGAATGGCAGAATAAGAAGAAGGATCGAATCCACCCGTATTGACTGCCTGTGTCGACCATGATTTTGCGGTAGCATCGTAGATATAGATAGAAGAGGCCTTGGATGAGTCAGCGCCTAAGATGTAGATGGCGTTTGTAAACTGCCGAGTTTGATTTCGTTAGATGAAGGTTCCTATAAGGGTCAATGGGCGCTGACCTGGGACAAGTAGCACGTAGGGTTGGGATTGTTGAACGGACTAGACATTATCAATTTAGGGGTAAGCAATTCCAATTTGAAGGACATACGGTCGGCCAGATGCGGTTATGTCCGTGGCAGTTCCTACAGCGCCGGGTCAGTCACAAACGTCGGATTATTCCTGCTTCATATAAATGCCTACCAGACGACCAAGTGTCCCGAGTACCAGCGTCATAGTCCTTTCCGCTAACTCCGAATGCAAGCAAGTTCCAATGGATGTCAAAGGCTATGCAAGAATTGCCAGCAGAGGCGACAGTCGCCAGCGAAAGGGTAATGAGCGTGATAAGAGAGGAAAAACGGGGCATTGTTGAGGTGTTATGTGGGGATATGGGTGAAAGAGAGTAGAAGCTGTGACGATGTCAGCGAACTGTTGGAGTGAGAGACAAGTGGTGGCACTGGCAAAACGGATTGGTCGTTAAGTGTTATTTTTAGATACACCCTCTTGTAACCCTAACCATATGTGCCCCAGTTCAAACGTTCAGCGCTCAACGCTGCTCATGATCAACGTCGTCAGTGAAGACATGCTACATAGATGAGCGACACCAGGTAAGGTAGCTATCCGTCATTACTACAATATGATTCACCGGACTGTACCGCCCAAAACAAGCCTGAAGGGTCGGAAAACGGTCGTTTCCCTTCACGGCCTATCCACGCCCTCAGCACTCAACTACCTACTTAATAAGCTGTATACTGTCTATTTTGTCCGACGTGCTAGCCCTCTTGGCTTTCCCTGTACCGAGCAATCCTAGCATCCCAAAGTGTCACCGAGAGTAATGTTGCGTTGTACATCATTTCTTCCTTGACGACCCTGTGAGCGCCGACTTATGTATGCACAACTTACATGAACTCGCCCTCTCATCTCCATCTCCATCTAGCTTCTCTAACGTTTACCTACCTGTTACGGGATGATTTTCGGTCAGGCCCGTGTTCCACATCTACATTGGATGTGCGTCTAATGCAACACCCATTCGCCTCATACTATGCGGCAGAATCGTGGATCGTTCATGTTCCTGAAGTCAAAGACGAGGAAGAATCATTTTTCTCTCAGCTGCAAGACTTCGTCTTCAAGAGTTCCTACTTAGGCTCGCACCAGAGTCGGCGACAGATCATCGACTTTTACTCGCAGAGCTGGCGACAAGTCGCGGACGATAGCGATGAGAGTGAAGACAATGACGGCGAGGATGAGGTCGAAGAGAATGAGAGTGGCGAGCACGAGGGCGACGAGGATGACAGCGACAAGGACTTCGAGGGCGACTCCAATGAGTGCGATTACAATGAGCGCGAAGTGTGACTGTCAAAATCTTTCACTGGCACTCCTTTGGATGTGGAGATCGACCGGATGGTACTTGCGCTCCTGCACAAGGGACTCATCTGGCTCATGCGGCGCCAGATCGAAACCCATCCTCACCTAAAAGACCGTGCCTATTTTGACTCTGGCATACCCCTCATGATCGCTGTGTACAAAAACAATATAGATATGATTAGGATGCTCCCAGATGCTGGGGCTGATCTCGACAAACCCGTAGTGCATCACAAGCTCTCCCGTTACGAGTGGCCTCCGCTCCACCTCGCGATCAGGTGCAGCACCAATATACAGGCATTTACTATGTTACTGCAGCACGGTGCGCGCGTCCTGCATCCCACATTAGATGGAAATGACGAGTACGCGATCCATTGCGCGGCGCATTGTGGGCGCGCAGAACCGCTCCGACTATTAGTCAGACACGGTCTCGACGTAAACACCAGGGCAAGGAACGGAGCGACATCGTTCCACAGCGCTGTCAAAACGGGGTCACTCGACGTGGTCCGTATTTTGGTCCAGTCAGGATGCGACATAGATGCAAAGCAGTATTCTGGCGCCACACCTCTTCAAGTAGCTATAGACCAGCGCTCCAGCGATGTAATTGGATATCTACTCGATCATGGTGCTTCACCTAGCGAGTGTGGGTATCTCAACATCACACATATGGGATGGGCGGTCTCTGAGCCATGGTACACCAAGGTTTGCGCTGCAGCGGAGCTTCATTGAGCAGAGCAGACAAAATTACACAGGACCAAGGAGGATGTATTGCAGGTGTCCTCCATGCTCCGCCGCCACTTCGGTCTGGACGTTGAGGTGGTGCGCATGATTTTCGATTTCGCAGAATATTGGGTAGTGCTGAAACGGGAGGAAGAGATCACCATCGACCAATATTCGGAAGACATGCCGTATGTCTTGACGGAGCCAATTATGTCCAGACAAGAGTCCCCTGTACGCAGAATCGTCTTTACAACGGTCTCGCATGACCAAGGTCCGTTTGATGCATACCCATCAACCAAGCATTCTGATTGATATCAAGCGACTCTAGGCTGGGGCGGTGATGACGACGAGCATGGCGGCCTTGTAGGGGCTTACAACAGCTCATGGACTTGGTTCGAAGCAGGAACGCCTGCTCCGTCATGTCCTCGTCATGAAATCCAACGGGATGTACAGGCAGACGGCGAAAGTCGCTCGCACGCAAACATATGGGTTCGAGGCGATGCTACACCCGGCCTGAGAACTTGGCTCGAGGGCATTCTCTGCGGCGATGTCGTATCAGTGTACCCAAAGGCAATTTATGGAGGTTGGGAGAATAATGTCCAGAGCATAGAGGTCGTTTTGTCCTTTGCATATGTGTAGAGATACCCTTCCTAGTGACCGAACTCTGCATATCGCCCCCACATGCGCTTCCGCGACAGCTACTTAGCCTTACAAAGGCAGACGCAGCTGCCATGGTTCTCGGGGGTTATTAGAAGAGTTGGTTGCTTTTTGAGTTTTCCCCCGTTGTTAATTGATCCCACCAGTTCCCCACAGTATGGCCTCTGAGTTCAAGTCGACTCGGACGAGGCCCAGTAATTTGGGTAAATCATATTGGACATGACGGAGTCATTTCACCTGGTGTCGCTTATCTACCATGCCATCTTCTAGTAGTTGTAGATATCCAAAGCATGCGGCGTACATTGTATCATCATTACTCTGCTTCATCCGAGTCCGAATCCCAAACACCAGTGATCTCGTCATCGCTCGTGAAGTCCACCTCGCGAGCCTCAAACCATTCTTCCGAATATACATCGTTCGGGAAGCCATCGGATGGAAGTGGAGTCTTCAAGAGAGTTTTCGCCGCCTTTCTGTATAACTCTGTTTCCTTTGGCGGAACTGGATTCCAATCCATGATCTCAGTTTTGTGACTCTCGACTGAGCTAGCAAAGCAAACTTTCATTAATACTGCCACTGCCATGAGCGCTGAGATCTATGCTTACCTCGGTGACATGATGACCCAATAGTTTGCTCCTGCTACTTTACGGATGGATGCGCAAACGAGGTCTCCAACCTTCAGAAGGCTAGCAGAAACTTGGGGGATTTGTATCTTCAATGGGACCGAATTCGACACTTTCTCCTCCACTATGGGCAGAGTCTGTCAGCATTCGCTTGATAGCATTCGAGTGGATGGGTCCTACCGTGCACAACGATGCACCCCTTCCCAATATTCGTCACTCTGAATCGATCATCGAGTTCCTCGTTAGATAGAGTATATGGTCGCGGCCGGCCTCCCAGTTGACGGAGAAAAAATATCTCGTGTTTGTAAAGCACCCATAATGCACGACGGCAGCGATTCAGCTCCTCCATAACGGAGCACTTTCTCGCTGCCCGAGAGATGGCATTGCTGTCCATTACTCCGAGCCTGATGAGGAAGTTGACCATGAGTCGACAGTTCCTCGCGACATAAGCGGTTTTGGTTCCCGGGTTGAGCCTCTCCTGGACAGAACAATCTGGCACTGGTGAGCTCGGATCAACGGAAGTAGCCTTGGCTAAGATAGAGGAAATAGGATACTTGCACTCCAGGTCGAACACGAAGTTAGTGCGACATTCATACGCAATAGACGTTTCCTCTAAAGTGGTCTTCTCGAAGGCTCCAGCCCCATGAGCTAGCCAAACAAGCGCTGAGCGACACAGCGAAGGTATATACATATACGTAGAGGACACTTACTTTTGTTGTACCAGATCTGGAAAGCTCGAGTAAAATTCTTCGCGGAACGATATTCTTGGTGCTGGAATGCAGCTTCTGCGTGCGCAAGCCATGCTCCAAAAGCAATCCCAACAGTTTGTTTCTGTTAGGCTCAGCACAACCAATGGTCGTATCATGGATAGTTCAAACCGAAAGAAGGAGTTGATTCAATTCAGCCTGACTTGTTAGGGGCGTCATCTAGTCTTGAGCACGAGAGCCTTGCGAGAGCCACTTGCCACTACGAAATATCGTTGTACGAGCACACGCGTCGTCGCGTCGCGGAGTTGAAAACACTGTTTTAAGACCATGACGGTGAACTGGGGCCTCAGCGTGAGTTAGCGGCTAGCCGAGTCGCGATCGATTCTTGCGTGCCTACTTATATGGTGCTGTTTTAAAGTGACTGACTACGGTCTTGAACAGGTGGAGGTATATTGTGCAGACAAGCGTGTTCCGTACCCCTTGGGACAGGTTAGGACCCCCGCCACCGCTCTGTCTCCACTGACAGACTCTGGTCTACCCTGTGGCATGCCAAACCAACCCGTCGACATGATTGATTAGAGGGATGTGTTTACTCTGCGCCTACAAAGGACCGACAAACGCGGTGCACAGTTATATTCAAAAGGGTGAACCTAGTTTGTTTGCTTCAATTCCCCCCCTTTCCAAAAGTCAGTCATGATCTTTGGGATTAACTTGAACGGCCCCGAATATGAAGCAAGGTGCGTAGAACAATGATCTCGTAGTAATGTCTGTTTAACTCATAGGTGTTATCGCAGGCTGAAGAAGCCTTTCAAACCGCCTACCGTGTCTCTGAAAGAGATCCACGATGCGGTGCCAAAGCACTTGATGAAGAGTCAGTCACTCATCCCACCCAATGATCAAACTCATTATTCAATCGATCTCACTTTTTAGAAAGCGCTACCAAGGCCGCTGCATATGTTCTCCGTGATATTACCTTCACACTCCTTCTTTTCCAGTTAGCGTCCATGATTGGACCTTGGGCAGAGACAGACTTCGGAGGCTACGTGACATCTGGATGGCACAAGACTCTGGTCAAGTCTGCCCTATGGCTCACGTACTGGTGGATTCAAGGCATGGTCTGGGCGGGAGTATTTTGCCTCGGTATGATTTTGTCATCCATCCCCGGAGCGCTTCTTATCAAATTGCAGGCCATGACGCCGGGCACGGCACGCTGTTCGAGAGCAGCAAGGTCAACAACGCTGTCGGATTCGTTCTTCACACCGTACGTCTTTTCTTTTGGCTCGAAGGAGGATTCACATTCTGACCCCGACTAGTGGCTCCTAATTCCGTATTACGCCTGGCGATCAACCCATCATGCCCACCACGTCAGTTCAATTGCGAAAGTGATCTGATATTATTTTATCCAACGCTGAATTTTGATGATACAGAAAGCGACTGCTTCTATGGAGCGCGATGAGAACTATGTTCCCTACACTCGGAGCGAATATAATTTACCCGATGAGAAGACGGCCACCAAGTTTGACTACGCAGAGGTCTTCGAGGAGACACCCATCTTCACCCTGCTTCGCATGTTGGTCATGCAGGGACTGTAAGATTTTTTCGCCACTTCTCTCACACCGCAAACGTGCTCAAACAGGACTTAGCGGTTGGTGGGTCTATCTATCGAAGAATACCCTGGGTTCCAAGATGTATCCCCCCGGAACAAACCATTTCAACCCCGATTCGCCACTGTTCAAGAAGGAGCAACGTAAGTGATTGCGGATTCGGGCTTGCCTCAGTATCCATGACGCCACATTCACAGGCAACTCAATCATCATTTCGAACATTGCTTTGGCAGTCATGTCAACGGCCCTGACGTACGCCGGGCCCAGTCTCGTTGCTCGGTATTACCTCGTTCCCTACGTGGTGTGTAGCGTTTCAAATTCACCTTCGAAATAACGCAATCTAACTATGCCCGACAGTTCACTAATCACTGGTAATTACTCCCTACAGTCTTTTGCGGCTGACTTACCCGGACATCTCCAAATTTTAGGATCGGTGCGTACGACACCGAGTAAAACACTGCATTCCATATCTGACCGAATCTTTCGATCAGTTATGTTCACATATTTGCACCACTCGGACCCGACAATTCCCCATTACAGGAAGGGCGAGTGGTCATTCCTTCGTGGCGCAGCTGCCACTGTCGACAGACCACTTCTCGGTTGGATGGGCCGTTTCTTCTTCCACAACATCTCCCATGACCATGTAGCCCACCGTATGTTTACAATTTTCGATGTGTCCTTCGAACAGCGCTGATCTCCTGCTTCGATCAGACTTTTTCATCAAGGCGCCGTTCTGTAAGTAAAGTCTACTGAATTATCGTGAACTCCACTGAGCTTTCTATGTGACAGATAATGGCCCTCAAATCACCAAGGCAATTAAGACTGTTCTGAAGGATGACTATAATTATGATTCAACAGTACGTTGCTTTCTGGCCTGTCCAAACCATCAGATCCTGATTACCTGATGCAGCCCACCTTCTACGCCTTGTACCGTTCCTTCACCCAATGCTTGTTCATCGAGGAGGAAGGTGACATCATTTTCTACAAGAACAAGGAGGGAAAAGCTGCCAGAGAACTCGAGCAGACCGGGCTGAAAGAGATCAAGGAGGGCGGATGGAACCCAGAGGCGCAAGATAACAATATTGCGTTCCCAAAGTTGGATTAATTTGTGCTCCATGCTGAATGTTGATCGTTCACTTTATTTAATGTAGACGATGTAATATGTCTGTAGATGTCGCATTCGATTCGTTCTTCAGAAACAGAAACAGAAACACAGAAGTGGATGGGCTGAGAGGTTAATAATAAAAAGGCGAAAGACTTTGGAAAGATGATGGTTATGTTGTCGGAGATGTTTATGAGATTACGAAGTGAAAATTGATATAATCATGCAGATGGACATTGACCAATACTGAACGAAAGGGATATGAAAAAACCACGTAGGAACGAAGAAAGACTTGTTGAAATTAAACGTTGCCACTGTCATGACGCGATGAGTTTGGACTTGACGGAGGTTTCGAGAAAGTAGACCAGCGCTTGCTTAACCTCCGCTGCCCCTGCAAAGCAGCAAAAATCGTTTTGCGCTCCTCCGTCGGGCTAGCAGCCGATTCGTACCCCTCCTCGCCCTCCATAATGATCTTCATCGTGTGAGGATCAATCCTAAATTTCTTATTCTGAAGCGCCTGTGTCATTTCTTTCGTATCCTGACGACCCGCGAGCAGATTGCCCATGCCTGTCTGGGCGCCGATGGACACGGCGGAGGCGATGGTGCCGGGCTCATGGCGCAGGCGCAGGCGGCGTCGGTCGGCGCGGTGGAAGAGGTGGACTAGTGTGCCGAAGAAGGCGAGAAGGAGCATGGCGGCGGCAAGGAGATGGACGGCGGTGTCACTGTATGCAGACCAAGTTAGTGAAGAACATAAGAACATATTTTCTCTAATATACCTTAGCCACACGCGCTTCTGAATGGTCTTCACCTGCATTGTAATGGGCTCGCTGTGAGGCAGGAAATATACGGTCCGCGCAAGCAGAGCAAGATACGTCGTCTGTAGCACGCCAAGAAACATAAGCACAAGCTGTACTTGAGGAATGGGCAGAGCTGACTTACATAGACACGCGTAGACAGGTCCACAAACCTATTCGCGTCAAAGCTCCCAATCAGCCCCTCAGGGCTCTGAACAGCCGCCTGGTAAACAGCTGCAGGAAGCTGCAGCTGCGTCGCGGACTGTCTTGCCAGAACAAACTGATCCGGGTTCGACAGGTTAAACCGTATGCCATTATAGGCGCGGCCGAGGAGTGGCTCTCCGGTGACGTTCGCAGAAAGCGATGAGAAGTTGGAGTATGTGGAAGAGAATGGCCGAAGTTCCGTGACCTTGGTGACGTTTCCGGTCGCAAGGTCGACGTTGATATTGACGTCCCAGAATGCAAGGGAGGGGAAGCAGAAAGTAGCTGAGGCTCTCGGGCTCGGTTGGTAGCTAAAAGGCGCCCAATGTACTTAGTGGATAGCAAAGATATTAAGGGGAAAAACGTACGTAAAGAACCAAAAGACAACAGGGGCAAACTGTGGCGGAGGTGCTGAGCTACACCCCGGGATATCCGTGCCTTGAGAAAAGACTTATTAGATCTCACTTCACAGAGAAATAGAAGGGCCATTTACCAAAGAGAGTTGTAGTGTTATTATCAACGATCCAAGTTATACCACAACCGTTGACGCTGGCAGAATTTGTCCAACCGGGGCCCTGAGGATCTCCGTTTGGTCGTTGGACCATGTCGACCTGTAGTAGGTATCTCAGCATGTAGTGCAGCTATACGAAGAGGAGTCGATATACTTTAGCGGGTATGCATCCAGTGTCACTTTTTATTGCCGTAGCGTTTGCAAACACAGTGCCGTTAGAAACTAGGTTAGTTGGTAACTACAGAGTACTCAGAATCCGTCAAATGGAACATGGGGAATGCCTGACCTGGAAGGGTGCTACAGTAAACGGCCCATGGACAAAGGGGGGGTCACCGAGCCGATAAAGGACAGACGCCGATGCGTAGCCAGCCGCCGTCACAAACGCTGTTGGATAGACGCGTTTAGAGTCATATACCAAATGAATAGGTTAAAAAGAATTTCACATGTTAAGTCATTGAATTGCAGGTCCTGGTTGAGTCCGATCGCGAGCTGAGTATTCAAGGTAACATCTTACAACAGCCAGAATAGAAGTATATCAGCACATGTTTTACGCGGCGGATAATATCAAGCTCTCCTACCCGGTTTTGGCAACCATGTATCCTTGACTACAAGGAGTGCTGCAGCAAGGGGCTGGAAGGCTAATGATAACACAACCATAAGGCTGGCGAGGGCAACGAGGTAGTGTTTGTTGTATGCTGCCCTACTCCATACAACGAAGTTGCTAAAAAGGGGATATTAAAAGGGAAAGTGGTGAAAATCAGATTAGAAGTTTACTTGGTTCTCGTATAATCCAACAGGAGACTGCGGTGGGGTGGGGAGTCACCATGAACAAGATCCACATAAGGCTGAGGTGTGGAATGAGCAAGTCTAGGGACTATCTAACGGACAGGAGATAGGTCGTACCTGCATTTTCTTTATCTCGATATCCGTCCAGGTCCATAGTGCTACTAGCTATACCAAGACATATTCGGTTAAAAGGCAATGCAATATGGGCAATGCAAACACACAATGGCAGCCACTGCAACCGGGGGCAAAGTCTTATAAAGGGAGAGGGTTGGTCAAAGCAAATGTCATAGATGTGATGACATACATAAACATAATGCAAGATACTCGTCTCACTCCCAAGATCTCTCTTAGTTCGCCATCCTATAAAGATAATTTATCAGCGCTGATCTTCGATAGAGCTTTTTCGATCACATACCTTGTTTCTTGTTGCTAAAGTGGAGGGCAATCTCCAAACCGGCAGCACCTGCGGCTAGAACGACGACGAATGGAATCCAAAACCAAGGTCGTAGCGGCCACGGTACCCAGCCCTTTTCTTGTGGCGAGTTCAGCGGCGGGCTGTCTATACAAATAGTTTAATGCGCTGTGATAAATGGCATGTCCGATGGATATTTACTTTGGGAGATTTGTATCTTCTCAGTGGAGTCTCGATATGTGGCGAATTGAATATGAGGCGGACTAGGGTCAAGAAGACACTGTGAAGGGGTTGAAGGAGGCGTATAGCGAGTGTCCATGTTTCGAGAGGGATGCTGGGTCGCCATCGGAAGATTAGGCGTCGGCGTTGATGGACTCACCACGTTGCCGACGTAAGCTGATGACAGGGGAGGTAACGCCATAGCACCTTTTGGCAGAGGCAAAAGGCTCGATCGGTTGTGGGACGAGGCGGCCGTAGGCATGGTCTGGGCATATTGGGTGGCGCCGTTGTCCACGTTGTCCATATGACCGAGTTCGTCTACAGCTACCGCAGTAGTGTCAGATGCATTAGAACCTAGTAGCGTCTGATGAGGCCGGGAAGCTGTAGGGGAAGGACCAGAAAACATGGTAATGGAGGGTGCAAAGGGCAGCAGATGAAAGGTAATAGCTTTCCAGGATACTTACCGTTTGGCATGAGGCACAGCCATGTATCTTCCTTTGTTCATTCCATCTGCCCATCATCGATGCATCAGTGTGTCTTCTTCTCAGGAAGAAGTATCCTTGGACAGTAATCAGCAAATGTTCAACGTCATTGTAATCAACAGCAATGGCAGCTGAGATGGCCATCGAGCCAAGTCGAACTTGTCGGTACTGCCAGGCGAATGCCAAGGGTCGTGGAACCATCCCACGAGTAGTGACAGCGGTATCACGGGATGTGACATTGTTCGCGTCTTCAAACGACGACGATGGCGTTAATGTACGGGAAGGAAAAGGACGGCGACCAGGATGCTGCAGGTATGTTCTCTGGCTTTATAACTAATCTCTACCACTCATATCTTCTAGACCAAACCACAGACCCAGGCTTCATCTCTTTCTTTAACAAGCTGCCACCAAAGTCACCAGAGACAGGCACTTTGCGCCTTTTCCACCGCACAGGGACCGACCCCTTCTACGCAGTGTACGGGCCAGATGCGCTCTTTGTCGCTCAGCACACATACCACACAAACTCTGTCATAAAATACCTTGGAGCCGGTGGTCGTGCTGCTGGCCTGCCAAGCGTGAGCATGAAAGTCAGCGTCGCACAGACGCTGCTCAGAGAAGCACTCACCGTCAAGCAACTTCGCGTGGAGATATGGGAACCAGAGCCCGGGCAGGGTAAAAAGTGTACAAAGTTCCGGCTAGAAAAGGAGGTACGTATGAGAAAGTAATGTTTGTGTTGCGCATACTAACAATGAAACGACCGCTAGGCTTCTCCGGGCAACCTGCAGGAAGTTGAAGACCTTCTCTTCGTCAACTCTGACCTGCTGTCAGCTCCGATAGTCATGGCTATCAAACTCGCCTCCGCACCTGCTGGCTCAGGCGCAAAGCTCAAGTCAGTCGGTGTAGCCTTCGCCGACACAAGTATTCGACAGTTAGGTGTTGCAGACTTTGTCGACAACGACCTTTTCTCGAATACCGAGGTAATATTTCCATCGTGTCGTCTGAAATGCCGCTGAGGAACATCCCACAGTCGCTCATCATTCAGCTTTCAGTCAAGGAGGCCATCGTTCCGACTGGCACAACCTCTGGGACGACAGATCGGGACATCGATTTGAACAAGCTGAAGGCTGTGTTGGATCGGTGTGGAGTTGTGATGTCTGAGAGAAAGCCGAGCACGTCCTTCGTTATTCAGTCCATTGGTCAAACTAATCCGTCTTCAGGTGAATTCACGGCCAAAAATATCGCAGATGATATTCCACGTCTACTTCAACCAACATCAGCCTCAACTGCTTCGACAGCAGACGCTACGATGACGATACGTATGTGTCCTTCCATCGAATTGCTATAATATGCTGACGTGCAGAATACAGCTGAGCTTTCGCTTCCCACTGCTCCCTCTGCTCTCGCAGCGCTTTGTTCATACCTTTCTCTGACCTCTGATCCCTCAAACCACGGTTCATATACCCTGCGCACCCATGACCTCTCCCAATACATGAAGCTCGATGCCAGTGCACTGAGAGCCCTTAACCTCACTGAGGCACCAGGCAATGCAGTAGGTCATATCTCCCCCCCGTACTTCCTCATCCTAAGATCCCGATCTTTAGGGAACAACGACGCGCAATACTACATTACTAGGTCTTCTGAACAAATGCAAAACTGCACAAGGAACGAGGCTCCTTGGTACTTGGCTAAAGCAACCCCTCGTCAACTTGCACGAGATCCGTAAGCATATCAGCTTGATCCCCTCTTCACCCCTGACGGCTTGATACCTAGGAAAACGACAGAACTTGGTAGAAACGTTCTTTGAAGATACCAATACTCGCAGAACGCTGCAGGTCGGTTGATTTGATTGTTCTCAAACGCCAACGCTCAATGCAAGCTACCAGGACGACTACATGAAAGTCATGCCGGACATGCATCGGCTCAGCAAACGGTTCCAGAAGTCAGTGGCTTCTCTTGAGGACGTCGTTCGCGTTTATCAAGTGGTCATCAAGGTTCGTGTCACTCCCTCATGTACGACATCCATTCCTGATTTGCCTTCGCCTAGCTGCCAGGTATGATCGAGGCACTGGAAGGTGTGCAAACGGATAAAGAGGAACATTCTGCGCTCGTGGAGGAGATGTATCTCCAATCCTTGAAAGTGCGCTCTATATTCATGGGGCCAGCATGACCTTACAGACATCATGCAGGAATATGAAGAGAGTCTTGGGAAGTACGGGGAGATGGTCGAGCAAACACTCGACCTTGAAGAGCTCGACAACCACAACTACGTCATCAAACCCGACTATGACCCAAAGCTGCAAGAGCTCTCAGCGAAGCTGACCAAGGTACACTACGAACTTCCGCCCTCTTTATTTCTGTTGACCTTCTTAGGTTCGCGATGGTCTGGACAAAGAGCATCGTGAGATTGGCCGCGACCTAAACCTCGAGCTTGACAAGAAGCTGCATCTCGAGAACAACCAAGTGTACGGGTATTGTTTCCGAATCACCAAAAACGTCAGCCTTTCATTTTCCTTCTGGATCCGCAGATGATGACCCATTCCCACAGGACGCAAAAGTGCTCACAAAGAAATATATCGAGCTGGGGACGAACAAGAGCGGCGTCTACTTTACTACGAAGAAGCTCAAGGACCTTGCGGAGGATTTTAAAGAGTTTTCGCAGAGTTATACGAGGACGCAGAGCGGGCTGGTGAAGGAGGTCGTCAACATCGCATGTGAGTTTCCCCTCCACGTTTCCTTCCCGTGAGCCCTGTCTAAGAAGACAATGCTAGCGACCTATACCCCCGTTCTTGAGTCGCTCGACACCGTAGTTGCCCATCTCGATGTGATACTTAGGTCAGTCCGACACAGAACTACACATGTCCGCTTTCTGACCATGATCGTAGCTTGGCACATGTATCCGCACTCTCGACCGATGTCTACGTGAAGCCAAAGGTCATTGAAAAAGGTATCTTCCCATGCGCTGTTTTACGCCCGTCGGCTGACGGAATATCTCACAGGCTCAGGCAATCTGGTATTAATCGAGTCACGGCACCCATGCTTGGAGGTTCAAGACGATGTTTCGTTCATAGCCAATGATGTCGAGATGATCAAGGGTAAGAGCATCAGCATTGTCATGGTATGATCATTCATATATGTCCGACAGGCAAGAGCGAGTTCCATATCATAAGTAAGCCAGAGTGCACCCTGCCACTTACAGATCGCTAAATACGTTGTATCCAGCTGGCCCTAACATGGGCGGAAAGTCCACATACATCCGCCAGGCATGTCCCTCTTTCCATGCTTTTCAGCACGTACTAATCGTCATCCTAGGTCGGAGTCATAGCTCTCATGGCCCAGATCGGCTGCTTCGTCCCATGCACCGAAGCCCAAGTACCTATTTTCGACTCCATCCTGTGTAGAGTAGGTGCAGGGGACAGCCAATTAAAGGGTGTCTCGACGTTCATGGCTGAGATGCTGGAGACTGCAACCATTCTTCGGGTGCGTTGCAAGACCCTTTCACTCCTGTTACCAATTAAATGACCCCTTCGTTCGAAAGTCGGCGACTAAGGATTCCCTGATAATCATCGATGAACTCGGCCGAGGTGAGTCCTAAAACGTGCCGGAAACTCTCAGCTCCGCTCACAGCGTCCAGGAACGTCTACATACGATGGTTTCGGCCTTGCATGGGCAATCTCAGAGTAAGCTCGTCTCACCCTCTTTCGCTCGTCTACGCCGCTCACCCTAACATCCAGGCACATCGCGTCCGAAATCCACGCCTTCTGCCTCTTTGCCACCCACTTCCACGAACTCACAGCCCTCGACCAACAAATCCCGCACGTAAAGAACCTCCATGTCGTCGCGCATGTCACCTCGACGGGCAAAAAGACGCAAGACCGCGATATTACACTGCTGTACAAGGTCGAGCCAGGTACGGCAATCCACCTTTTTATCTTGATAACAGCTATTCAACGTTGCATGTCCAGGCGTTTCTGATCAAAGTTTCGGTATCCACGTCGCGGAGCTCGCCAACTTCCCAGAAAATGTCGTAAAGGTTAGTGTCACCTGAATTCGTTTCATGTTTGGAAGGTCTGACTTTCTTCGCCAGCTTGCTAAACGCAAGGCCGACGAACTGGAAGACTTTGGTACTGGTTGGTCCCTAGTGTCATTATACCCTGACCTCACAATGTCTAATATATCATTGTCAGAGAAAGGCTCTGAGGAGGACACTATCCCTCCCGAGATCACCGAAGAAGGCTTGCAGGTCATGGAAGACTTCCTCAGGGCATGGTCTTCCCAAACATCCGGTGCCGATAGGGACGATGTCGTCATGGCGGACGCCGACGAAGATCCAGAAGCCCAACTTCAAGACCTACGCAAGTGCATGGAGGAATTCCGCCCCCGAATCGAGAAAAACCGCTGGCTCCAGTCCGTCCTTGGTTCCCTCTGATCCTGCTTCGGTCGCAGGAATAATTATTCTACACATCACACTACATTTGATAATATCTGCTGTACATATACCGCTTTCTATTGCTCTGCTCTGAATGTAATCATGCTCTCGTTGATCGCCGAGACATGCGCTGCACATAGCCCTGATCCAGTGACAAATCATTACTAGTGCCAGAATATCCTAACTTGAGCTGCGCCATGTAGACTCCCTATAGATATCAAAGCTGGGTAGCGATAAGTGGTTGAAAGTTTCTGGAGTCCAACCGCAAGCGAATGCATGGCTTCCGCTTCCGCTTCTACTCCATGTTGAGAAGGACCGCGGCTCCTTTCTGTCCTCGGTTTTTTCTGAATTCGATGCAACGAAGAGAAGATTACCTTACACATCCTACATTGGTGATTTTTGTCTATGTACAATCCGCTTTCTTTCCATCTGCCCGGCTTTGAACGTAATTACACCGTCTCGTTGACCTCCGAATCATCCATGGCATCCAGGAGCTCGCTCTCCTGTATCACGTCCATCTCAGCTACGACTTCGTCGTCAGCATTGGCGGGTAAGGCAGGCGTAGCAGAACCCGACGGGGCTGCTACTTGTTTTTGCGCCGCATCTCGTCCAACGGTTGTAATGTCCGCTCCGAATAAACGGAGGCTCAAGGCGCTGGCGATACAGGGATCAGCGACTTGCATATTTGTGCTGTGCGGAACACACCTTTTGGCTTTTTTATCCATCATCAGCGTCAACGACACGTTTGACTTCCATATCGGCAGTACAATATCATGTGTCAGCCTATAAGCCAAACCTTAGCCTCAAATCACAGAGGGAAGCATACTAAACACATACACGGCGCCACCTACTTCCCCAGGCGGAAATCTGACGACATGGCTGCCAACCACTGCAAGAGGGATTGCTCGAATCAGTCGACACACAGCAGAGAAAGCAAACACACGCCGCGAATCAACGACGCTCCTAAATGGTTCCTCAAACGAGTTCACCAGCGGATAATAGCTCTGCACGAGCACCTTGAGCGTAGACAAGTCCGCCGTAATAATCGTCGTGGGGTCCACAAACGGGAGGACCACCGGCAGGCCCTCTCCGAGGACGCGGAACTGCGGCTCCAGGCCGGCAGCCTTCCCACCCTCCTGCTTGGAGAACACCTTGGTCCCGGCTGCAGAGAGGCGGATGCGAGTGTAGTTGTTGTGTTCGACAACGGACTTGACAAGGTCGTTGGCGAGGTAGAGGGAACGAACAGCATCACCCTCAGGGTTGCGCACGAGGACATTGGATGAGGGGAAGGCAGAGGTGAGGGAGAGACGCTCACTGGTAGACTGAGTTCGGCGAGGCGTGAGAAAGATAGTTGAAACATTACGCACATGCAATTCTGGAGAATGGGATCATTGGGGGATAGGAACGTGTATGGATGCTCCTTGAAGGCCCCACCTCCATTCCCTTCATTATCCTTGGCTTTCTTCTCTCGTTTGGAGGCCTTCCCTTGAGAAGGAACGGGCGTGGATGTCGACGCTCCCTCAGCCACTTCCGCCTTCGTATCTGTCGCATCCTCAGCGACGGCAACCTTAGCATCAACCTCGATATCTGGAGTCTGGGCAGCAGCTGAAGGCTCGGCCGCTTCATCCTCCGTTTCCAAACGCGGTTTCTTTGTTTCAGGCAGCTCCTTCGGCTCGCTTGCTTCCCTCTTCCTTTCCCACAAAACATAAGCTTCAGTGTCCACACTCAAACAGATGCTCACGTACTTTGCACCCACATCAATCTGCGCCCTCCTCTCCAGCACCGCCACAAAGAACCCGCCCGAATCTTGTAGATGCGGGTACACCCTCAAACTGCCCTCCCATTAACCAACCATCCCGATGACTAACGAGGGCTTAATGCGTACCTTCTTTGCAGCTCAAAACGCTCGAAATCCTTCGGCGGCCAATGGCCCTCTGTGAGCTTCGTGTTGGGATTGTCCTGCGCGTCCTGGGAGGCTAGGAACTCCTCGTACGTTGCGTAGGCGGTGTTAACAGTGCGGTCGACGCTGGGGCGCCAGGACGTGAGCCCAGGACGACGTTTGAGCGCGGGCAGCTTGGAAGAGACTTCAACGAGGTGGAAGTCTGCGATTGATGTCAATGTATGTCATAGAGAAAGAATGCGTAAGCGAATACGCATAACGTACCCGTGTTGGATTTGAGCGCTTCGGCGAGGACCGCCTCATTCTCGACAGGGTTGAGGGAGCAGGTAGAGTACACAATGCGGCCGTCGGGTTTTAGAAGCCTCATCGCGCGCTGGAGAATCCGGACCTGCAATCTGTAACACGTCAGCCGTGAATTTGGGGTACGATAACGAGACGGACCCGTGCAGGCCATTCCCATCCATCGGCTGCCAATTCTTCCAAATCCCCATATTCTTGCGGAGCGTACCGTCCCCACTACACGGTACGTCGCATAGTATCCGATCGAATAGCAGCTGTTGGGTCCTCTTCTCGCCATTGGGTCCTGGCGGGGCAGCGATCTTCATGACGGGGTATATAGACGCATCGAGGTTAGTTACCATGAGCGCGGGGCTGGGGAGGCGGGCGGACTGGTGGATGAGGAGGTGCGTGCGTTTGTGGTCGCTATCGTTGGCGATCAGAAGGCCGGAAGGGATCGAGGTGGCGGTGACGGAGTCTTGTGCGTGGAGAGCTTCAAGGAGTTGGGCCGTCTATAGAATATTGAGGGAGAGATGAGGGCAGGGAAGTATGACACGTACTTTGGAACCCGGGGCAGCACACATATCCATCACCTATGGAGAAACAGTTGTTTGTATGGCCCGCATGTGGGCAGCAAACGCACTCTATGATGGGGTTCGACTTCTAAGAAGAGTGGAGGCAACATGCTGACAGCTTCTTGTCTTGAGATATTTCCCTGTCAAGAGTTAGAGCGTCGTGTTCAGAAGGACAGGCTGGAAGCACGTACGACTTCAGTCTCGAAAACCAGGAACGAGTGGAATTTTTTGAATTCTGGAGATTTGCGGAGGATCTTTTTGGGTACATTGAACTGCCAGGCCAAACCATCTGGATACCTTTCAACTGATGAGCGTTGAATGATTTGCCAGATACGAATATGACACACCAGGGAATCTGCACCGGTGGTGGAATTTTTTGGTCTTCGAAAATAACATCACTGAGAGAGGGTACATGGACGTCTTTTATCGTTTGATTGAGGGTATTCGCTACCCTTCATTCGTATTGGAAGCGAATCACAAGCGTTGTAGGCAATAACTCACTGGCGGCTTCCTGCAACGCGGAAAGTGGTCGGCAAGTGCTGCCTCAGCGCATCATAGAAGATCTCCCACTCGTCTTCAGGTACAAGGTTCTGGGCTGTGTAGTAAGCTTTGAAGCGTTCGTTATCCATGTCAGGCTTTTCAATTATGTCGGTGCGTATTTCTTTTTTTGAGGTGGTGCCTCCTTTCCTGAATGTTCTTTTCTGAATAATCACTGTAAGGATCCATTGCATCGTACAGCTGAGCACCAACCTTTGACTTCGCCATCGTTCAGGACACTGAAGATGAAGGTCAACTTTATCTTTTTCGCTGCACATGGCAGCCGACGAGATAAGACCTTTCGGAAATTCTTGTCCCACGTGTTTCGAGTTGAATCAAAAAATCAAAAAATCGAGAAAATACAAAAAAGCAAAGAAATTCAACGCTGCTCTGTTCAGGCCTCTTAACGTAGTCTAGAGTCTCCTTTGGCGTCGTTGGCATGCGATCTTTCAGGCAGAGACTCGATGGAAGCAAATTCAACGTGAGGTGGTGATTTTGAGAGCCGGAGTGCCATTGAGCCACCGAGGCGGATTATTTCGCTAAATGCTCAAGACGTGAAGGATGGTCAGTCATATTTTATTTCTATGATGCCTATCGACTTGTCGAAGTGTTATATGCACTGGAGCGGGTTGAACCAATGTGTCTGACGTGATGAGGGGATGTGTGTCAGTGGGAGGTC
>JABCKH010000067.1:0-47697 GCA_018851285.1 Lyophyllum semitale | reverse complement strand
AAACATGCTGCTATGCTTCCGGTGCATTGAGTGCTTACCTGCGAAACTCGAAGCCCGAACATGAGAGGCTACCTCGCCTTCGGGCATAGATGCGGCTAACAAGATCACTCTGAAATAGCTGGCCCTCATAGCTGGTGTTCCAGGAGGTTACTCGACAACGGGAGTTATGTTATATGAGGGCCTTCGGAGGCCCCCCAAAGGTTAGACCGCGAAGTAACACAGCCCGTTGTACAGACATATTGCTTTCACCGAGACGCAGACGAGACCGACAATCGCATAGCGAGCCGTGCACGTACTAGCGGAAACCCAGGCAGCTTGTTCCTGCTGGTCTGCTATTTAAAGTGTTTGGGTGACGTGACTCCGTCTGGTTCTTGACGCCGCAGAACCACGAGGCAATTCTATGTTATACGTTGTCATATTGCAGACTCTTGCAGCAAGTATAGATCACACAATCGATGTATCAGGAGCTCACAGATTCATAGACTCTGCACCCAGATTGCATCAACTCCACCGCGTCGGACGCCGGGGGCAAAGGGAAGAAACGGAGTTGTTTGCTATTGCGCTACATGATGGAGGAGTAGGGGCCTGTCGCGCCATGTTCTCCTTCGCCACGTCGAAGATATCCCTCATTATGCTGGTGGGAACAGTGAAGGAGGAAAAGTGCGTGGGCACCGGAATTGGCACGGCCTCGGTGGTCGCGAAAGGTATCTCGTCGTGAAGCTCGAGATTGAGGTCAAGATCTCGAGGTCAACGTGTCCGAGGAGGGAGAAACCGCTGCGCAAAGAGTAGTGAATGATCATATACGTACTGGTAGTGTCCGCTTCTCGCGGAGCGAAAAGGTCTTTTTGGTTTTTTAGATTTGCTGCCTCTGAGTTTGGGGAAGCGGGAATGTTGGGGCTGGTGGTGCTGATGCCTTTACTTCGACTTCCATCTCATGATAAGACATTCGCCTCGTCTTCGTCGTCCAATCGTTCGACAGCAATGTCCGCATCCATGGCCATGGCCTTGAACTTCCCGTCGTCGCCCCCCATCTGATGCCGTTTTTAGCAAGCTTAGCTTCGTCGACATCGAACTAGAAACTTTCTCGTCCGACCTAGTCTGCGTCGTCTTTGTTTCCGAAGACAGAGATAAGGAGGTTGAGAGCTAGTGGTTCTTCTTTGCTGTGACGTCAGTGCCCTACCAAACATCACCACGAACTAGGGCGCGCCGCATCATAGGACATCCGTGCTTCCTCTGGTGCTGCTCACTCAGACAAGGGGCGTTGCCAAGCTTCAGTTGGTTCCTCGCGGCAAGGACTGGGTGGCCTTGGGAGGCACGAAGGTATCTGTGTGATGCTTTTGTGGGAAATGAACCATCCTTCAGGCGAGATACTACCGCGCGTCTTGTGCATATGTGAAGGCCCTAGGCGGGGGCCCTTCACTGCCGAAAGACACGAGGACAGAACGACTATGTGGTTCATGTATGTGCCAAGGAATTCCAATCAGCCTAGACTCTGTGTCGACAGCAAATCGACAGAGACATATGTACCTGATTGGCCTTCAGATCTTCAGACTTGCAAGCTCCGTCGTACTTCTATCTCTTTCTATCTGCGTTTCTGATTCTGTCAACAGTCACTGGGCTCTTTCGAACCTCTCACCCGCGATAGCCGAAATCGATTTCAGACCGATTTCCCACCTGTTGTGTGGCGACTCACATTTGCTCCTTCAACACAGTCCCATAAAATGGCATAACGGGGTTCATCGCCGACAAAGTATACATACTACTTATAGTGCAGCACAATACGATTTCGAAGTTGAACGATGATTTATTGCACATGAAGAAAGTGTCATGAGATCGTCCAGAAAAGGACAATAACATGCTACTCGTTTCCGCATGCGCAACGTCATTATTATTCGGAACATCCAACATTCTTCGAATGCACCATGCACCATCACACTGTCCATCAATATACCAAGCTCCTCCTTTGAGATTTGCAGATAAAGAGTCGCACAAGGCTTGTAGCGAGTGGGTGCTTCGCTCCGCATGCTCCTCGATCGAAACTCCACAGATCCCAACGTCGAACAGCCTCGTGTTTATCAGAAGGCTGTCACTATCACGACTGATTTATACAGGTTTCTAAAGCTCGGATTCGTGGTTTCTTGTATCCTTTTGGTTGCACAAAGTCATCCTTACTCATGCCGAGCGGCGCACTGAGGTTGTCATGCAACCTACAAGTACAACGCGTCCTTTAAAGGAAAAATGTGATCGCAGGGTGCCTGTACAGCTCGGTCACCATAACGGTGTGGAAGAATGCATCTTTCGTGCAACATATGGATGGTTTGATAAGGAATGTCGGATGCTGACATGGATGCCCATTCTGTTCATGTGTTTTGATCATGGACGCATGGATGGTACATCTGTTTCGAGCCCGGCGCGGGATAGATGAGAAGTTATAAAGGTGAGCTTCATACCCTCAGTCCCTCACACTATCACAAGTGCCCAACCATCTTGGCTTTACGATGCGCTTCTTCACCGCCGTCCTTGCCGCTGTTGCTTTGGCTGTCCCCGCCTTTGCAGTCCCCACAGCACTGCACACCGTCCAAAAGTTTGATGGCCAGACCACCGGCAGATACATTGTCAAGCTGAAGGACGGTGTTGCCAAATCATCCGTTCTCGGACAGGTGAACGCGAAGCTTACTCACGACTGGGAGATCATCAACGGGTTCGCCAGTAAGTAGACTACGTAGTACTTGTTTAATTATCGCTAATCGTGTTAAAAGCTGAACTCGATGCCGCGACTCTCAATACCCTCCGGGCCAACCCCGCCGTCGAGTACATCTCCGAGGACGGCATCATGCACACCATGACCACCCAGTTCGTGCTTGCTTCTACCCACGAGTTCATCTCTCTTAGCACATTACCAGGACGAATGCCCCCTGGGGTCTTTCCAGGATAAGCTCTACGACCACGCTCGCTAACCAAAACACTAGGTTAGTTTTATCTTCCCGAGAACAGTTTCATTTGACTCATCTCACGTGACCCAGCGCGCTTACCTTCAGCTACACGTTCGACGCAAGTGCTGGCTCAGGTGTTGACATCTACATCGTCGGTAAGTGGTCAACATTTTCGTAACATGCTCGAGGCTAAATTCAATACTTATTTATGACAGACACTGGTAAGTCGTTGCAGTAGTATTGCTTTCGATATATCATCTAACATTCAATCAAGGTGTATTCACAACCCACGTAAGTATATCCGGTTCAGTCTTCAGAATAAATCATCTCATTTCGCCTGCAGTCTACATTCGGTGGCCGTGCACGATGGGGTGCCACCTTCGGCGGTTACGCATCCGCTGATGGAAACGGTCACGGTACCCACTGCGCGTATGTCAATCCTACCGATCATTCTCACCTTCTATCTTAACTGACGTCATCCATCTAAGTGGTACCGCTGCAGGCAGCCAATACGGCGTTGCCAAGTCAGCGAGCATCATTGCCGTCAAGGTTCTCAGCGATGCCGGGTAAGTGGACACCTCTACGTATGCGAAACTCGAGAACTCAATGTTACCGGGGGGTGAACAGCTCTGGCTCAGTTGCTGATATGTAAGTCCTACCATTTGCCACATTTAGTTCATTTATCTGAACAACTTGGTCCAGTGTCTCTGGATTGAACTTTGTCTTGTCCTCGGCGCAAGCTTCTGGCCGTCCCACAATCGTTTCCATGTCCCTTGGCGGAGGTGTTTCCACTGCCTTGGACAACGCTGTCGCAACGGTAAACCATTTCGATGCCTCCAAAAACGACCCAACAGAAAATCTCACATTCCGAATTGTGTGTTTTTTTTTTAGCTCACCAACGGTGGTGTCCACGTCGCGGTAAGCCACTTATCCCTTCAATTCCCAAAGTCAGGCCATCTGATTTACACCGATCGATATCTAGGTCGCAGCCGGAAACTCCAACGTTGATGCCGCAAATACCTCTCCCGCCCGTGCCCCCAGCGCTGTGACCGTCGGTGCCAGCACGATCGCCGACGCCAGGGCCTCCTTCTCCAACTTCGGCGCAGTCGTCGACATCTTCGCCCCCGGCGTGAACGTCATCAGCTCCTGGATCGGCAGCACCACCGTAAGTAACGGGGGCATGTAAATCAATTCCCCGTCCCCTGATCAATATCTTTCTCTTTCAAGGCCACCAACAACATCTCTGGCACTTCCATGGTATGTGCATCGAATTTTTACTCTATGAAGCGCTGTGCTGATATCGTGTTCCGAATCTAGGCTACCCCCCACGTCGCTGGCCTCATCGCTTACCTGATCGGCCTCAGAGGCAACGTCACCCCCGCCGCGATGTCGACCCAGCTCAAGAGCTTGGCACTCAACGGCGTTCTCTCTGGTATCCGTAAGTCTTTCGGTGTATGTCAGCCTTTCTAGTGTTACTCATTGAGACCTTGAACCTCAGCCGCCGGTACGATAAACGCGTTGGCTCACAACGTCTGATTGTGGGGTCGGGAGAATTAAGGGTATTACTGAAGGGTCCTGTGTTGCGCATGCATTCTGTACACGCTTGCTTAACTGTATACAATTCAAATGATTACGATTTTCAACAACTCTTAATTGTTCAAGGACAACTGAAGAAATGTAGAAGGCGTGGGCCACCCTCATCACTGACTATGACTAGTAGACTCGAGCTACTCCAGTAAAACGCTTTAATTTACCCAAACCACCCATATAAACACACATAGCAGCAATATAATACAAACCCAAAAACGCAGGTTTAGATAGCGAGCACGCAACGAGAGAGATCCAGTGTCTAATATAAAAACCTATCCTTAGAGCAAAGCAATCCAACTCCAAAACACCGCTTGGTCTATCACTCCTTGCATGTCGAGGGCACAGTGTATCCCTAAACAATTTGAACGTCGTCAAAACGTGCCAAGAAAGAACGAAAAAAGAAAGAAAGAAAAAGAAAACTCACATTAGTCCTGATTCCTCCACCCCACGGCGTGCGTCCCTCGACCTTGGCGTCGGGACCCAAGCCACGGGACGCAAAGCCCGCCCAGAGGGTGCAGAAGTTCTCGCCGCCAGTGAGGATCTGGTCGGCCTGGATAATGGCGTCGCGGGCATCGAAGAACGACGGACGGCAGGTCTGGAGCTTCATGCCATTGATCACGAGTCTGCACAAATAACACCACGTCAGAATCCGCACATACGCGTGAGACATAAGACGGGGGGGAGCTTACTGGATAGAGAGGGTGTTGCCGTGCTTGGGAATGAGGGGCTGCTTGCCAGCAGAGTGACGGTAGAAGTCGCCCACCGGGACAGTGCCGTCGGCGAGAGGCTTGGGCGGGAAGAGCCCGTCGGAGTAGCCGTGCTTCTTGATGAGGCCCTGGGAGACGACCCAGAGCATCTCGGCCCAGACTTCGCCGATGGCGTGGACACCCCAGTAGCCGGGTTTGTCGAGGGTCTTGTAGGACGTGGGGTTGATGGTCTCGTTCTGGCAGGGCCCAACGATGTCAGAATACGGATTTATGGGCGGTATAGATGAGGACGCACCAAGGAGTAGATGTAGTTGCGGATACCGCGGGGCTGGTTGGCAGCCCAGGCGCCCATAGCGTAGTCGGAGTAGTTACTGGTGCTACGAATAGTGGTGGCCAGGAAGTCTTTCGGAATAAAGAGCGTCAACATCGATTGTAAAGATCAAAGGGAAACGACGTACCGCCCCAACCTTCACCCATACCACCGCTCTCACCCCATCCGAGACAACCAGAGTTGGCAGGGCCACCAGTGAGACGAGTGCTCAAACCGTGGCTCAACTCATGGATGACGATACCGGCCTCAAGGTCTCCGTCTCTGTACGGGACGGCGGTGTTCCACAGGTACATGCGCATGCGGCCGTTCTGCCCGTCAGGTGGGGTCATGAAGTTGGCGTTGTTGTACCCGGAACCGTCCTGGGCGTTGGCGATGACGGCGTCGTTCTCCGCTCCGCCACGGCCAAAGTTGTACTGTTGGAAGTTGCCAGAGACTTCGTCGAAGCCGTAGCTGCAGTCACATAAGCGTTAATCATGGCAGATGTAATAATGAAAAATCCAGAGAGACGTACCGGTAGTACAGATCGTGAACCATGTTGGTGGTGTAGAACAGCTGGGCGACGGTTGTGTTGATGTACTTCTGGGCCTCCGCCTGGGCGTCGGTGCTGTTCGTGAGCTTGGGGTTGTACTTGTAGTCAAACACCTTGGCCTTGCCAGCATCCGGACGGTAGTTGTCGATGTACGAGTTCTGGCCCTCCCAGTTCTCCTGAGCAAAGACCTGGTGGAGGATGGGATCAAAAACATATTAAGAGACAGTTCGATGCGGTACTAACATTGTTACCCCAGGTGGTGGTAGTGTTCCTCCAGAAGTCCTTCGTAGTCCAACGCACGCCCATCAGTGAAGGATCATTGACGCGGGGAATCGCGTGCCATCCAGCAGGAGACGCGTGACTGTCAAAGTTCTCCTTGTTGATAGAGCGATTGCCTTCAGTGGGATCATTGATTCCCCAGGTGAAGACGTTGTAGGTAGCGGGTTCAGATGACCCGGGGTCGGTGGGAAGGGGAGCATCGGAGGCCCAGTCCACGACGGAGATAATGCGGTGTGGCTCGATGGCGGAGACGGCAGTCTCATACCAGTTGTCTTGCATCTCGACTTCGAACTATCATGCGATGATGATCAGAATTACGTCATGGTCAACCAAGCTAACGAACCTTCCAAACAGGAGCAAGGAGAGTCGTGTCACCGTTCTTGCTCGGCACCTGGATATAAGCCAGCTTCGCCTTGACAGGGTTAATGGTGTCAGGGACGTTGCCGACTGAGAACTCGACAGGTCCATCGGTAGGCGCGAAATGGCCGGTCGGTGCATCGATTACCAGCTTGTCCATATGTTTGGCAAAGTTGCCCCTTATATCCGACGCCACCTCGTCCTTTGGAGTAGCAGCAATCATAAACTGGAGGAGTGCTGGGCGGAAGTCGGCCATGTCATCTCCAGAGTTAAAGGCGCCTGCAAACTCGTGGGGCACATTCAGGTGCAGACAGTGGGATGAGTAGACATCGGAAAATTCCTGGGCGTGAGCCATGTGGGAGTCACTGAGAGAGACTTGACCCTCGTATTTCATGGGGGAATAAAGTTCGTCTGATAAGGTATCACAGTATTCGCGGTGAGGGTCGCCCATCGTTGAAGCGTCGGCATCCCCGATGTGCTTGGGGATAGCGCCGTTGAAGAACTGTGATGGACGATAGGGTTAATTAGGGTATAGAAGTTGGAACAAGAGATGCGACGTACCGAGCTGCCATACGACAGGACCATACCGTCCTTGATGTTAATATTCATGTCGCCATCAGCAACTTCGAGTCCGTTGACTACTTGGCGGACGTAGACATGAGTGACACCAGTGTTGGAGTCGGTGTAGGAGTCCTTCCGGATCTTATATGACATGGACTCTGTAAGCTTGGTGCCAAGAATGTCCTTGACGAAACGATGTGCGACTTGGAGAGGATCGACATTGGCACCCATGGGCATGAACCCATTGGTCTGAATCTGATAAGGACTGGAATGAAACACGGCATGAGGATGTTCGGGGCCAAAGCCAAGGGTCTTGCGACGGCGGACTGGAGAGTGACTCAATGCATTGCCAGCGAGTCCGGCAACGACGAGCGACGCGGTGAGCAAACAGCGCATCGGAGGGGAGAGATACAAGTGTTCTCTGATAAGGATGTTGAGGGAAGGTAAGGGAGATAGGGACTGTGGTTGTTAAGGAGTTGCGTATGCGCAGCTCCGGAATGAGTCTAATGTTGGGGTACTTAAGGAAACTGTGTGTGGTCTTGTTTGTTCTTGGTGGCGATACTCGACCTTGGGCTTGCGTCACGTCCTTGTATCTGAGCCTTTTGGTGGTTTTTATCACCTATCATGCAATGTTGGGGGCGCTCTTAGCTATAGGCTTTGTTCAGCCTACAATTGTGGTCGCGCGACAGTCATTACTCAAATTCATACGATGCACCGTGCAAAAGCTGAGGAATCTGTATGTGGATGATTCCTCCGAGTGTCCCCTTTTCTTCGGTCCCTTATCCAGCACTTGACTGAGTACAGCCACAAATTTGATTACTCCTCCACGATGCCAGCGCTTGCAGCATTCACTAGCTCACGACTCGAATGGCACCCAAGGTCACTCTGACGCCATTAGATTGTAAGTACGACCAACACACAAGCCATCATCCCACTCATCTTCGACAGATGAACTGCCCAAATCTCCAAAAGAGGTCATGGATGCATGGCTGCCGAGATTGCAGGCAGTGGCCGTGGTGGTGAGAATTATCCACTTCGCCACCATCTCACCCTCACCCAACCACACAGACCGCACTCCTCGCAGCCACCCAAGCCCAGCTCCTCAGCTCACTCCCCCCGCGCGTCGACAACCCCAGCGCAGCCGACACCACCCTCCGCTTCTTCGCCTACTCCGGCCTCCTCCTCAATCTCGGTGCCACCCTCTCCACCATCCTCCTCCTCATCGCCGTCGCCTCCCTTCCCACAACCGCACGCCAGATCTACGTCTCCTGCAGCCACGGCTACCCGCGCAAGGTCTTCCACAGCCACCCCTCTCACGTCGCCGAGCTTAACAAGCGCCTCCTCGAGGGACAGGGCGAGACGTACATCCTGCGCGCGTTCGGCATCGCAAGGGGATGGAGCTTCATGCTCCGCCACTGCATCGCGTGCTTCATGGGCGGCGCCCTATGCGCGTTCCTCCAAATTAGCATTAATCTGTGGTTGTCCGAGTCGACTGTCGTGGCGGCGGTCGTCATGCCCGCTGTGTTCTTCAGCTTTGTGCCGCCATGTGTTGCATTCATGTTTTATATGGGCAGTCCGTCGTGTCGCGACTGTAAGGAAGACAGGTGCGCTACCTCTGACGGTCTATTCCATGTACATCATTAATGATTATAATGCTTCCAGGAAAATGGAATATGCTGAGGTGTGAATGGGTATACAAAGAAGCTGTCCCAGTTAGACGAGGTTGCGAGTCAAGAGCTGCTATGTCGATCCAGACCTAACCTTTAGGATATTCCTGGACCTCGTTCCAATTCGCGCTGTGTGATGCCCATTCCAATTCGCTGTAGAGAAATGACATGATTTTATCCACCAAGTGCCTTAAAGACTGAGGTAGTATGCAATCCCTGTCAGAGTCGTGACCCATCGCAGTTACTGGTGTCAGCTGTCATCCAACGTACAAGTCACACTGATGCCCTCTGGTTGTTCCCTATCATGCCCGTTACTTTCCCCGTCGCCAATCGTACTGCTGAAGCGTACACCCCTCCACAGTGGGGCTACGGCAAGTACGACAAAGGTCCATCCAACATTCCAGACAATGTGCTCGCTGGTCTCCCAACTACCCATCACCCCACAAGGCTGCTACAGAGCTCTGTCGACGGAACAAGGCAGGTGATTGTGAAGAAAAACGGGTTTGTCCTGGGAGCGGTGACGGCGTACAACAGGCATCATAACCTCGTGATCCGGTGGGCGTGTCTTTGTGTGCGCATATACGGGGCCTACTGATCATTCTGTTACCAGACCAGACGATGTTTGGATAGCTATTATATCCCAGCTGAATTTCTAGTATGGTTTCTTTTCGTTACCTTTCGGTATCATCTGATTCAATCGCATATGTAGCATCAACGCCCACGCAGAGGAACTGCGCGATATGTTTGTGGGCCATGAGGGAAAGAAGGATCTCGTCGTCACGTCAATGGCTTCTCTCGACCAGGTCGATTTTGGGGACTTGGCAGTTCAGATGAGTGGACAGATCCACCAGAATGTGAGTAACCCCAAGCATGGTATCACTCTACTAAACACGTCGCATAGGTCAAGGACAAATCCCTCATTCCTTGGGTACTCCCCAATTTCTCCACCACCACGGCAAACGACACCGTGATCTGCTCAGCCCTCATCATGTCGACTCTGAAACAGTAAGCCCCGCTTTTCCACATCATACCCACCCTTCGCACGCCAACCTCTCCCTCCCCAGATACTTCCGCTACATCATGATGCTCGGGTGCGGCATCCCCTCCATCACCCTCGACGGCACCCAAGCCGACTGGCAGGCCCTCCTCTCGCGCATCGACAAGATCCCCTCATTCGGCGCCGAGCCCACCGAATGGGCCCACATGCTCCGCGCCGTCCTCCTGCGATTCGTGCGCGCCTTCGACGCCGCGGGCGGGCCCCCACAGGCGGACAAGGCGTTCTGGGAACGCATGGTCCACGAGGTGCCCGGCGGTTCACAGACGCCCTTCATCAGCGGGTGGATCTGTGCGTTCTGCGCCTGGGACCACGAGGGCAAATTCTTCGAGGCGAAGGGGAGCCAGGAGAGCTTTCGGTCTGGAGGTGTGCCGAGGTGGGTGATGGATCTTACGTTTGATGGGGTATGGTTTCCGCGGGTGTGGAAGGCGCCCGAGGGGTATGCGGAGGTTGATGTATTGGTGAAGGATGTGAGGACGGGGGAGGAGTGGGATTGTGCGATGCTTGCTGGGCATGTTGGGATTTGTATGGATGGGGAGGAGAGACTGGATACGGTGCGGATGGCACCACAGTGGTTTATGTATGTCAAAGGGGAGGAGCGTCAGGCTGGAAGTTCGTTCTGGACGTAAGAATTGTTGTATGTAATCTACTTGTCTCGCGCTTCGTTCTTCGCTCTCGTCTTGAGAGAACCGTTTACAAATTCCATGGACTGCGGTTGAAATCTATTTTCTCAAATCTCGGCAAAGTGTTCCGACTTATGATTCAGAGCACTAAACATTTTACATTATCGAGAGCAGTCGATGCCACTAGGTAACACTAGGAGGACGCACGACATGGTTCAGCTTCTCTACGCTGGGTCTATGCACTCGCCCTTGTGCTTCAACACATTGTAGACCTCAAGCGATCTTTTGAATGCAGCCTCGTGTGCCTCCTCCTCACTCTTGTATATCTCCATCTGCTCACGTTCCCTTGCTTGCAGCAACCGTGCACCCCACGTCTCCAAGTCCGCAAACCGCCGCTGCTCGGCTTCGAAACACGTCTTCTGCAATCCCTCCTGCTTCCTAGAAAAACTATCTTCTCTCTGCCCTTGTGATGCTTTGAACGCCCTGTCTCTCGCTCTCTCGTTCTGGTGAAATTCGGTGTTTCGGCCTCGTTCAGCCGCGTGGAACGACATCTCCCACCGTTGCTGGGCCGTTCTAGTCCTCGCTTTCCTCGAACGCCACCTTCCGCGCTCTCTGCTTCATCTGGAAATCGGCCTGGCGTCTCGCTTCGATGTTGCTGAAGATATGGCGCCGCCTTTGGATACCCGTCTCAAACGCCTCTTCTCGCCGCGCCTGCGACCTCTGGAAGATGTGTTGACGACTCTGGGACGTCATCTCCCGGCTCAATTCTTCCTTAATTAAAGCGTCAGATCCTGGGACCGGGAGCGGATCCTGCGTGCCGCAGCCTCTAGTAAATAATGTGCCTGCGGCCTGGAGAAGGGTAAGCAGTCGTAAAAGACGTCATCAAGCACAAGAAACTTACGAAACCAGCAGGAGGGGAGAATGGACGAGCTGCACCTAGCTGAGGGAGGCTTGGACTGGGACCGGGACCGGGACTGGGAAACTGACAGCAAGTACGTTGAGGTGCGACACACTCGAGATCAACCAGGTACTTACAGCCCAGCTACAGCTTCCGCGTCCGCCTTGAGGAACAACGGTTATGGTGGAGCGTGTAGGAGAAGCCCTATCAGTACTGATCGAGGTTGTATCGTCTGAGTCCTTGTTTGCCACAAAAGAGACCCTACGACACGGTTTCGACAGCGTGACTCCGAGTTCCACATCCCGGCGCCGCTGTGCCTCCTTGAAGCTAGTTAAGCGGTGCTTCCTCGCGGCATTCAACTTCGCAATCTGCCGCTTGCTGAGCGACTTGGCCATGCTCTTCATGTGCTCCACGAGGGTTTCTTCAAGGCTATGTTCTGCCTCTGCCTGCTTCTCAATCTGAGAGATCGACATATCAAAGACCTGTGTCTGGCGTTCTTGTGCAGCATTGAACGCCTCTTGCCGAGTGTCCCCTATAGCACGCGCCTCCTCTATGCCGTGAAAGTGCTTTTCGTGCGATTCTAGCATAGTCGCAAACTTTGCTGAGCGATCTTCTTCTTTCTGTTCGAAGTTTGTGGTCCTCTGAGCCTCCGCCGTCTCTCGCTCGGCCTCTGCTGCTTGAAAACGGCTCTCCCTGCTCCATTCCTCATCCAAAAAAGTCTGCATACGCTCAAGTTGCGTGCCCGCAAAGCGTGTATCAAGCAGGCCGCTAATGCTTTTCCTCCTAGTGTTGGCCGACATCTGGAAGGAAGCGGGCAGAGCAGGCAAACAGTTGCTTGAAGGTGTCCTCGATCTACGTAATGTATAGGTGTGGATGTCCGGGTCCGATGGTGAAGGATGTGGCGACGAGATGGGGACGAGAACATGCAATGGAGTTCTCGAGGGACTCCGACTCCAACGTTCGAGACTTATCCGCGTACGCGACACCCTTGGCGATGAAATGACAACGGGTATAGAATGTTCGTATGGAGTTGCACTATGATTTGTAGCATCCGTGAAGGAAATTCTACTATTTGCCGTGGCGTTGACTCTCAGTGAGATGGTCTTGAGTGCACTCTCATCGTTCAACTGCAGCGACACGCGTTAATGAGCTTATATGCGATACTGAAACAATAGCTTGCTTACGAGACTCCGGACTTCATTGTCCCTTCGACGCTCGTCGGAGGCAAAATAATCTTCCTGAGCCTTGAATAGCTCACCGAACTGTTCCATCAAGGCCGCGTCGATTGCCGCGCACGCGTCCTTCCTTGACTGGCGACCCTGCAAGATGAGCATCTCCCGAGCTGAAAAATGCCACTCCGAGCGCTTCGCGCAGCTAGCCTGACAGGCTTCGAAAGCAGCTGAGCGGCCTTTTTGTCCTTCCAAGAAGACTATCTCTCGTCCATTCTCACTCCTTTGAAACGTCTCCTCTTGTCGTGTTTCGGCCTCCAGCAACGACCTCTTTCGGCGTTGTTGATTCTTCTCGGACATGTCGTTGGACCCAGTCATCATTAGATCGAATTCCTTCCGCCTCTCCAGCTCTCCAGCTGTTTGGGTCTTCTCCTCCTGTGAAAACTCCTGCTGAAACTCGTACAAGCTGCTGCGGAACGTGTCGTCACGCCGGGCTTCAGCCAATGCATATAAGGCTTCGTGTGCGTCCGGCGATTTCTGCGACTTGCACCCTAGCAATTTCAGGAGGTAGAGGACTTGCCTGCATAGATCGTCGATTCATCAGCCCAATACAACGCGCACAACGACGATAAGGTGAACAGACCTTGACATATAAGTACAGATGGACGTGAATGTGAAGATACAGCCTCATTGCCCATTGTCACTTCATTCAGCTGGGCGCTAATCACGATGATCAGCGATAGTCGGTTAATGACCTTGTACGAGTAAATATGCCCTTGAGTTGCCCTTGAGTTTCAGTTTTAATTCTTTGAGCGAACGGGTAGAAATGAGCGAATTATGACCTGCGAAAAATTGCGTGCTGTAAGCAAGTTGAAGTGGCTGTGCAAAACACAATCCTAATCCTATTGATGATCCATGGATGAGTAGGTCTGTACGCTATAAATTTTACCTTCTGTGGATATTGAAAGCGGTGCTGGCTTTATGCCACGCAGCTTTCAAGTGCCTGTGTCTGAGGTATCATCCCCTGTCGGCGCTTTACCGGATGAACAGACCCTCCTTCTCCGCTATTCGTGGCAGCCACTCCTTGAAAAACGGCTTGTATTCCTCTCCATACGGCCCATCGAACTGAAGCACCACATGTCGCAGAGTTCCAGTGCACGGCGCTCGAGTCAACAGTGCGTCAATCGCGCGCCATTGATCAGGCCGTATGTTCAATCCAATGGACCACGTCGTTGTGAGCTCGAAATGTGTGACGCCAGAGGGCAGGGTGGTGAGGACGTGGGTGATCCGGCTGCCAGGATCGGGTGTGCTGCGTAGGATGTGGATATGAAGAATGCGGAGGTTTATGAGTTGGGTGAAGTCGATGTACTTTCCAGGGAGATCTAGATCATCTGCATCACCTTACGGGTCATCGAGAGAGGTGAGCGAAGAGCACCCAGTGATAAAAGAAGACTTACGAAGGTTGATCCCAATATGGACTTCTTCGAGGTACCCTGCTGCGAGGTCAAGGAACTCTTGAAATGCGGTTGAATCTTGGTCATATGATTCAATCTTGCACAGGCGGAGACGCGATGCGGATAGAGTGGAGGGATGCTGGAGGGCGTCCAGGATGCGTCGAGCGGCTGCGGAACAGCCGAGAGTTAGAGAGTCCAGATATCGCCCTGGCGGTGCATTTATTGTCTGAGGGAGGGGTTCGTCACTGGGAAGGACAGATCCTGGATATACTGCCTTGAGGTGTTGGAGGTGCGGTAGTCCTCGCAGGAGCTCTTCCGGAAACTCCACATATCTCAAGACGAGGCTGCGACATGAGGGTCTATGTAGAAGTTCCAAGAGACATGTCTTCAGCCTGGGCGCGACTCGCGTCCAGTGCCCCGACGAATGGTAACCAGGGCACGATAGCTGGAGTTCTCGCACATGGGGTTCAAGTAGACGCAAGACAGCACAAGCAGTCTCTGGGTTGTGAGACTTGCAGAAGACAATGTGGATGGAACGGACAAATGAGGCGAGATTTGGACGGTTCATTAGACCAAGAAGTCGTTCGTTCTTCGTTGTGTGAGTCTGAGCCATATTGAGGACGACGGAATGGAAGAGCCGGCGTTGGCTGGCCTCACGAAAAGCAGGAGAGACAACGCTGCACGCCTTGAGCGTCTCGATATCATTGGGAATGTGGCTGATTATTTCATGGATGAGTTCCCGAGGGACCATACTGCTGGCCATTATTGCGGTGGGACGTCGTTAATGGAAGAAATTTGGACTCAGGGATATCGCCGTATTTGCCACTAAATTTAGTTGTTTCTAAATTTAGAAAACAGATATGCTGGTTCCCGCTCGGGTGACCCTGCTCGGCCTCGAGCACCGGGCCAAGTAAGTCATGGTTAACAGCGCTTAGTATAAGACGAACTGTCATTTTTCGCGTATATATTTCTTTTCGTTACTAAAGTTTATTGACTTCAAATTTCTATGGTTACGATGGGCCGCAAGGCCCTGTTTATTGTGCGCGATGGAATTTTGCAAGGTAAAGCAGGCCTGAAGCGACACGAGGTGATACGATGTGACAATGATGCAGCTCAAACCTGATTAATGGTTGTGTTGTTGCTTCAACACGTAGGCTCCGAGCGATCTTTTAAACATATCCTCGCGCACCTCCTCTTCTCTTTCGTAAATATTTACCTGGTTGCGCTCCCTCCCTTGCAGCAACCGTACGCCCCACGCCTCCAGCTCCGCAAATCGCCTCTGCTCACCCTTAAAACATCTCTTTTGCAGTTCCTCCTGCTTCCTATGGAACTTCTGATCCATCTGCTCTTGCGAAGCTTTGAACGTCTTGTCTCTCGCTCTCTCGTTCCGATGAAAGTCGACTTCCCGGCCTCGTTCAGCTGCAAGGAACTCCGTTTCCCGCTGCCGCTGGGCCACCTTAAACGCATCTTCTCGGCGGTCCTCACTTGCCTCAGACGTCGCCTTCCGCGCTCGCTGTTTCTTCTCGAAATCAGCCTGGCGTCTCGCTTCGTTGACGCTAAAAGCGAGGCGACTCCTCTGTATGCTTCTCTGAAACGCCTGATCTCTCCGTGTCTGCGACCTCTCGAAAATGTGTTGACGCCTTCGCTGGAGGCTCTGGAACGTCATATCTCGGCGTATTTCGTCTTTGACAGCAGTGTTGGACCCCGGGACCGGAAGCGGATTCCGCGTGATGGCGTCTCTGAACAATGCGCCTGAGGCCTGCAGGAAAATAAGCAATCGTGAATGTCAAGCGCAAGAAACTTACGACAATGGCAGGAGGCGAGAACGGACGAGCTGCACCTCCATAAACAACTTGGTTATGCCTGGGGCTACGGCTACGACGATGGATGCGCTAACAGCAAGTACGTTTAGGTGCGGTACGGTCGATCCGAGACAAGACACTCACCGGTGGAGACTCCCATCTATTTCCTGGAATAATGTACGGTTGAGGACCAATGATCTGTGTCGCAGGTGGCATCCCAGGAAAAGAAGGCGTCACTCCAAGGTCCGCATCCCGGCGCTGCTGTGCCTCCTTGAAGCGAGCTAACTGGTCCTCCCTCGCCGCATCCAACTGCGCAATCTGCCGTTTGCTGAGTGACTCGGTCATGCTCTTCATGTGGTCCGTGAGGTCATTTTCCAGGCTATCCTCTGCTTCTGCCTGTGTTTCAATCTGCGAGAGCGAGATACCAAAGACCTGGGACTGGTGTTCTTTCGCCGCATTAAACAATCCTTCCCGCCGCATGTCTCCTACGGAACGCGCCTCCTCCCTGCCGCGAAAGTACTTTTCATGCGATTCCTGCATGGTCCCAAACTTCGTCGTGCGATTCTGTTCTTTGTGTTCGAAAATGGTCGTCCTCTCTGCCCTGGCTGCCTCTCTCTCGGCTTCTGCTGCCTGAAAACGGCTCTCCCAGTCCCTTTCCTTATCCGAAAATGCTTGAAGACGCTCCTGCTGCGCACTCGCAAAGCGTGCGTCAAACATATCGCTGGTGCTATAACCCGAGGTGTGGGAGGAATCTGGCCGAGTACGTATGGGCGCCTCGCTCGATATCTCAGAGGGTGGCCTCGGCCTACCCAATGAATGGGGGGGTATGTCTGGAGAGCTCGTATAGTGGACAATATGAGTGCGTTGTGGAGACTCTGAGGGACTCCGACTGCGTCGAGATCTCGAACTCCGTGTATGCGATACTGGTCGTGGTGGAATGCTAACGGGTACATGATATTCGTGGCGACTTACACTGCGAGTCCTGATTCCAACATTCACCGCGTCGCTGGTTATCAATGAAGTTAACTTGGTCGCATCGCTCGACTGAAGAGATACGGGTCAGTGAGCATACAGGAGCTGGAGCCATAGCTTAAGTGCTCACAAGACTTTGGATAATACCGTCCCTTCGATGCTCTCCAGACACAAAGGAATCTTCCTGAGCCTTCAACAGCTTATTGAACTGATCCACCAAGGCCGCGTCGATTGCCGCGCACGCGTCTTTCCTTCCCTGGCGACCTTGGATGAGGAGCGTCTCCCGAGCGGCACTATGCCACTCTGAGCGCTTGGCGCGGCTAGCCTGGCAGCTTTCAAACAGAGCAGAGCGGTTTTTTTGTCCCTCCAAGAAGACCGTCTCTCGTCCACCGTCATTCTTCTGAAAGGTGTCCTCTTGTCGTGTATCGGCCTCCAGGAACGACCTCTCCCGACATTGTTGATTCTTCTCGAATATGTCGTTCGGTCCAGTCATCATCAGATCGAATTCCTTCCCCCGCGCCTGCTCTCCAGCCGTTTGGGTCCTCTCCTCCTTAGCAAACTCGTGTTGGAACTCGCACAAGCTGTTACGGAACGTGTCATTATGCTGGGCTTCAGCCAATTCATATAAGGTTTCGTGTGCTTCCTGGGAACTGCGCCGTGGTAACCTCAAGAGGTAGAAGGATTGCCTGCATAGATCACCAATTATTCAACCGAATACAACGCGGATGATAGAGCGAACAGACCTCGACATCTAGTACAGATGCTGGACGTGAATAGGAATATCCTTGACATCATTGTCTAGGGCCGCTTCACTCAACTGGGCGCTAATCACGATGAATCGGATGATGGTAGATGGTGTCAAACGCTGTCAAACGTCATGGTGCCTTGACTTCCCGAGGTTTAACCTTTCGTAAACTAATCCCAGGTATAGCTGCTATCGCTATTTGTTTGCGTTGAGGTGACGACTCGGTCGGTTCATGCTCAATGTAATTCCATCCTGGGAGACTCGAAATAATTTTAATTTCTATTGTTGTAATGGGCCGCAACTTGGTCCTACTTACATATTATTGTGCGCTATGGAACTTTGCGAGGTAAAGCAGGCCTGAACGCAGGAGGGAATACGAAGTGATGATGATGCAGCCAAAACGTGTTAATGGTCGCGTTGTGGCTTCAACACATATGCTCCGAGCGATCTTTTGAACATATCCTCGCGTATCTTCTCTTCTCTTTTGTAAATCTTCACCTGCTCGCGGTCCCTCCTTTGCAGCAACCGCACGCCCCACGCCTCCAGCTCCGTAAATCGCTTCTGCTCACCCATGAAACATTTTTTTTGCAGTTCCTCCTGCTTCGTATGGAACTTCTTATCCATCTGCTCCTGCGAAGCTTTGAACGTCTTATCTCTCGCTCTCTCGTTCCGATGAAAGTCGACTTCCCGGCCTCGTTCAGCCGCAAAAAACTTCGTTTCCCGCTGCTGCTGGGCTTCCTTAAACGCATCTTCTCGGCGGTCTTCACTTGCCTCAGATGTCGCCTTCCGCGCTCGCTGTTTCTTCTCGAAATCAGCCTGGCGTCGCGCTTCATTGACGCTAAAGACAAGGCGCCGCCTCTGTATGCTCCTCTGAAACGCCTCTTCTCTCCGTCTCTGTGACCTCTCGAAAAAGTGTTGGCGCCTTCGCTGGAGGCTCTGGAACGTCATCTCCTGACGTATCTCGTCGTTGACAGCAGTGTTGGACCCCGGGACCGGAAGCAGATTCTGCGTGTCGGCGACGCCTCTAAACAATATGCCTGGGGCCTTCAGAAGGATAAACAATCATGAAATATATCATCGAGCGCAAGAAACTTACGAAACCAGTAGGAGGCGAAAACGGACGAGCTATAGGCACAGCATCGCGGCCATCATGATATTGGATATCATTGCGGCTACGATGACGGCGCTAGCAGCAGATACGTTGAGGTGCAATACGGTCGAGATCTGAGACAAGACACTCACCTGTGGAGACCCCCATCCTGGTACGGTGTACGGTTGAGGGTGACCAATGATCTGTGTCGCAGGCGGCATCCCAGGAAGGGAGGGCTTCACTCCAAGTTCCGCATCCCGGCGCTGCTGTGCTTCTTTGAAGCGAGCTAACTGGTCCTCCCTCGCCGCATCCAACTGCGCAATCTGCCGTTTGCTGAGTGACTCGGTCATGCTCTTCATGTGGTCCGTGAGGTCATTTTCCAGGTTATCCTCTGCTTCTGCCTGTGTCTCAATCTGCGAGAGCGACATACCAAAGACCTGGGACTGGCGTTCTTTCGCAGCCTTGAACAATTCTTCCCGCCGAATGTCTCCTGCGGAACGCGCCTCCTCCCTGCCGCGAAAGTGCTTTTCATGTGATTCCTGCATGGTCTCAAACTTCGTCCAGCGATCCTGTTCTTTCTGGTCGAATACAGTCGTCCTCTCAGCCTCGGCTGCCTCTCTCTCGGCTTCTGCTGCCTTGAAACGGCTCTCCCAGTCCCTTTCTTTATCCAAAAATGCTTGAAGACGCTCCTGCTGGGCACTTGCAAAGTGTGCGTCAAACATATCACTGACGCCTTTCTTGCTATTATCCGAGGTGTAGGAGGAATCTAGCAGAGCACCGATGGGCGCCTCCTTACTTGATCCCTGAAGAGCACCGATGGGCGCCTCATTGCTCGATCCTTGAGAAGGTGGCCTCGGCCTACCCGATGAATGGGGGCGGGGCATGTCTGGAAAGTATTGTGGATAGGTGGGAGCACGCCGTGGAAGCTCCAAGGGACTCCGACTGCGTCGAGATCTCGAACTCCGTGTACTCGATGTCGTTCGTGATGGAATGATAACGGGTACATGATCTTCGTATGGGCGATTTTCACTGTGAGTCGTGATTCCAACATTCACCGCGTTGCTGGTTATCAATGACGCTAACCTGGTCACTATTTCATCGTTCAACTGGAGATATACGGGTCAGTGAGTATACATGAGTTAAAGCCATAGCTTGCTCACAAGACTTTGGATAATACCGTCCCTTCGACGCTCTTCGGAGACAAAGGAATCTTCCTGAGTATTCAACAGCTTATTGAACTGATCCACCAAGGCCGCGTCGATTGCCGCGCACGCGTCTTTCCTTCCCTGGCGACCTTGGATGAGGAGCGTCTCCCGAGCGGCACCATGCCACTCTGAGCGCTTGGCGCGGCTAGCCTGGCAGCTTTCGAACGCAGCTGAGCGGCTTTTTTGTCCCTCCAAGAAGTTCGTCTCTCGTACACCCTCACTCTTCTGAAAGGTGTCCTCTTGTCGTGTATCGTCCTCCATGAACGACCTCTCCCGGCGTTGTTGATTCTTCTCGAACATGTCGTTCGATTCAGTTATCATCAGATCGAATTCCTTCCCCCGCGCTTGCTCTCCAGCCGCTTGGGTCCTCTCCTCCTGAGAAAACTCGTGCTGGAACTCGTACAAGCTGCTGTGGAACGTGTCATTATGCTGGGCTTCAGCCAATTCAAATAAGGCTTCGTGTGCTTTCGACGATTCCTGGGAATTGCGTCGTGGGAACCTCAAGAGGTAGAAGCCTGATTGCCTACATAGATCACCAATTAATCACCCAAATACAACGCAGATAATAGGGCGAACAGACCTCGACATCTAGTACAGATGAACGTGGATGCGAAAAGCCTTGAATGAACATCATTGCCTAGGGCCGCTTCTCGAGTCACAGCTGGGCGCTAATCAGCATGATGATCGATGGAGTTTCTCGATGCTGAAGGATGCTGAGCGCTGAGGTTGATTGTATTAAACTTTACAAACTTGAGAGGCGTTCCCTTAGAGGTTTTTCTTCGGTAGTGAAGAGATAAAAATGGAGAGAAACGTGAGATACTGTCGGGAGAAATACACTTGCATGGCCTTGTTCAGCTCTAGGGCTATGGGAGTCATCAGTCGCCCTTTCACTTCAGCACAAAGGCCCCAAGCGATCCCTTGAACACATCCTCTCGTGCCTCCTCTTCGCTCTTATATATTTCCATCTGCTCGCGTTCCCTGGCCTGCAATAACTGCCGACCCCACGTCTCCAGGTCCGCAAACCATCTATGCTCCGCCTCAAAACACTTCTTCTGTAACTCCTCCTGCTTCTCGTGAAACCTCTCATCTCTCTGCTTCTGCGAATTCCTGAACATCCTGTCTCTCACTTTCTCGTTCTGATGAAAGGCGATCTCCCGGCCTCGTTCAGCCGCAAAGAACGTCGTCTCAAGTCGCCGCCGAGCCTCGTTGAAACGATCTTCGCGGCCGTCCTCACTTTCCTCGAACGCCACCTTGCGCCCCCTCTGCTTCTTTACAAGATCGGCCTGGCGTCTTGCTTCGTTGACGCTGAAGGTATGCCGCCGCCTCTGGATGCCCCTCTCAAATGCCTCTTCTCTCCGCGCCTGCGACCCAGCAGCATCGGCCGGGACCGGGAGTGGATCTTGCGTGCCAGGGCCTCGAAATAATGTGCCTGCCGCCTGAGAAGGGTAAGTCGTCGTGCGAGGTACGACCAAGGGTAAAAAAAACTTACGAAACCAGTAGCAGGAGAGAATGAACGAGCTGCGCGCCGTGGACTTGAGCTACGATTGCGACGTGAGGGGTGGCGGCACTAAGAGCAGGTGTGTTCAGGTGCAACACGCCGACGACTGACGAGGTACTCACCATTGGAGATCTGCTACGGCTACGGCTCTGCTGAATAATGATGGGAGCCACGCCGTGAGTCGGTAGAGGAGAATCGATGATTTGGGTCACAGGAGGGTATCGCGGACTCTGCATTCTGGGAACCGATGATATTGAGAGCGTCACTCCAAGTTCTGCATCTCGGCGTCGCTGTGCCTCTTCAAAACGAACCAACTGGTCCTCCCTTGCCGCATCCAACCGCGTAATTTGCTGTTCGCTGAGCGACTTGGCCATGCCCTTCATATACTCCACGAGGTTTTCTTCCAGACTATTCTCTGCCTCTGCCTGCTTCTCGATCTGCGAGATCGACATGTCAAACATCTGGGACTGGCGTTCTTCCGCAGCGTTGAATACTTCTTCCCGCCGAATGATCCCGGCAGTGCGTGCCTCCTCCATGCCACGAAAGTGCTCGTCCTGCTCTTCCAGCATATTCCGAAACTTTGTCGAGCGGAACCGTTCTTTCTGTGCGAAGAGTGTGGTCCTCTCAACCTCAGCCGCATTGCGCTCGGCCTCTGCTGCCTGGAAGCGGCTCTCCCTTTTCCTTTCCTCGTCCAAGAAAGCTTGATGACGCTCCTGGTGCGCGTTCGCAAAACGTGTGTCGGACGGGTCACTGATGCTTTGCCTCTTGTTCTCATTCGAGGTGTGGGAGGAATCGGAGCTGACAGGAGCGGGGACCTCTATTACGGGTGCTTGTGTAGGTGACTGCAATCTACAAGATGATTCATAGCGCATATTTGAATATAGAACCGGATAACGCATGTCGATAGAAGCACGCCGAGGAGACCTCGAGGGGCTTCGCCCTCGTGCATTGGTTGGCCTTCGCAGTTGAGCAGGTATCATGGAAGGTTCGGATGGGCGAGGTGCACTGTGAGTTGTAGGTTCTGGGAATGCCATGCATGGTCCATCGTTCAGTGAGGTGGACTTGACGGCTCTTTCATCTAACTAAAGGCGACGCGACGTTAGTCAGTACACAGGAGGGAGAACCATGCACTGCTTACAAGGTTCTTGATAACACTCTCCCTTCGACGCTCTTCAGTGATAAAAGAACCTTCCTGAACCTCTAACATCTTATTGAATTGGTCCACTAAGGCTGCATCGATTGCAGCGCTAGCATCTTTCCTCCTTTGACGTCCTTGCACGAGGAGGGTCTCTCGAGTAGCACTATGCCACTCTGAACGCTTGACGTGGCTAGCCTGGCAGCTTTTGAACGCAACTGAGCGGCTGTTTTGCCCTTCCAAGAACAGCGCCTCCCGTCCAGCCTCGTTTTTCATGAAGATGTCCTCTTGTCGTTTATCGACCTCCAGAAACGATCGCTCTCGGAATCGTTGGTTCTTCTCAAACACATCGTTCAATCCAGATACCAGCTGATCGAAGTCCGTCACTCGTGCCTGCTCTCCAGTCCCTTGAGCCTTCTCCTCCTGTGCGAATTCCTCCTGAAACTCATACAAGTTGCTGCGGAACGTGTCATTATTCTGCCCTTCAGACAATGTAGATTGAGCTTCGTGAGCATCTAGCGATTCGCGGAAATTGCGTCCTGGGAACCTCAGCTGGTTGAAGTATTGTCTGAATAAATGTCGTTTATTATTGAACGCGACATAACAGAGATTATGGAAGTGAACAGACCTCGTCATTATATACGACTGACTCGAAACACAGTGGTATTACGAGGATCCAGCCCAGAATGTAGACCGTTGTCACCTGTTCACAGGTGGGGCGCCAATCACAAGATTCACTTCGACTGTTGGAGTAACGAAAAAATAGAAAAGAATAGCCCAAGCTTGCAACATCGCAATATTTCCGTTGAGTTGAAGGGGATTGAAGGGTGGTTGGTGATTGAAGCTTCAGAAGGCCAGCCGCCATGGAAGTTTGTGCGAACGCTGCTTACGATATCATATTTGGCTGTCACTCTCCTCCTCCTCCTCCTCCTCCCGACGAGCACACAGCGTAAGCATTCGCTATGCTGCGACGTGTGTCTACCCGGTGAATGTCGGGAAGGTATGTAATAAACTAGTGCACTAATTAGTACTTCCCAGATTTGCAACCGCGGTCGTTCCCGCATCGCTCTGGGCGTCCTCAGTGCTCACAGGCCCTTTTCCTCCCATCGATCGCCGCGGCCATCAAGCCCGCATCGCAGGAGCTCTTTCTCTGCAGGTACTTCACCGCGAGTCTCAAATCTGGTGGGTCGCACGTGGCCGCCCCGCCTTAGGTTTCTTCACAGACGACACCGCCTATCCTTCTCCTCCCGGACACGCCAAGTCGCTCCCGTCGTCCACCTCGGCGACCACCCCGAACCCGTGGTTCCACCTCAGATGTCCCTCGTTGTGCTAAATAAATATCTTCCGAAGTTTCAGCGTGCACCCAACGTGCACCTGCCCATTTCGACTCGTTATGCCATGAGGGCGCCGGGACAGCCTGATTCTGCGAATACAGCGCTGCCGGGCGCGGAGAAGCTTGACGGCTCGCTGTTCATCAGGTTCACGAGTCCAACGAATCAGCGACTTTTCCGTCAGAATAATCTTAGGCTCTGGGACCACTTGAACGGATTTTATAAATGTATTTGGTAGCAGGCTATGAAGGAAGGTAGCAGGGCCATGATCAATGTATGTACGCGTATAGGATTAATGGAGTGATTATGGGCGTGATCCTAAAAACAGTGGTCAATCGTCAAAGCGAGGGTCAGCGAAAGTCCCTGCTGGTATGTTTTATTGTTATTGTTATGTTTTTCATGGCATTATCAGTGCGTAATATCATAAGTGTCTCGCCGTCTATGGGCATGGGTCATTAAATCAAGCATCATGTCCGTAAAAGTCAAGTAAAAGTCGTCTACTATCAAGAACTCCGAGTCCCATCTTCACCTACAAAACCATCCGGTCGTAGAGCTCAGCCCCGACCTCAAGCTGGGGCGCCGCGCTGCGACTGTCTGGCGAGGAATTCGGCTACGGCAGAATAGCGGGAATTTTCCTCCTTGTAGAAGCTCTCCGTCTCCTCGCGTGAGATTTCGCTGACAGTCTTCTTGACATTCTCCATCCATTTCAAAAACACCTGCTTTCTCTCCTCAGCTGCAGCGGTGCTCGTATCCCTCAAAAAAGTGTTGTATCCCGTAAAATGCTTCCATCTCATCTTCTGCGCCTCCCGGAAGATCTCGTCACGCTCCTCTTCATCGGTTATTCCACGGTCGAACTCGACCGCCTCGAACTCAGCCTGCTGCTCTCTTTGGTGCTGTTGAAAGAGTAGGTCGCGCTCGACTTCGGCGGACCGTGCCTCAGCCCCCCTTTGGACTTGAAGCTCTGTGAAAGCCTGCCGAGCTGCACTGTCTGCCACAGAAAGCGCAAACGTCCATACCAGGGCATCTTGAGCCAAGACTTGAGCTCGTTGGTGCTGTTTGTCCCAGAAAGTAAGCTGATTTTGGAGTTCTTCCCAGGCCAGGCGCTGAAGTTGGGAGTGATACCAGCCAGGGACGCGAGACAAGATGTGGTAGACATGTGAGAGCGCATCAGTAGACCACGACCGCCAGTCAAAGATGTAATGCCAGGTGTGGATCCAATCCTTTTGCGTGTGCATTACGCTCTCCGAGTCAGCTTGCGTTGCTGCATCGCTATTGTGGTCTTGATGAACGTCCCCAGCTTCTTGTGGATGCTCAGAAGGTTTTTTCTGGGGAGTGGAGACACACGAGAGGTATCGTTCGTCGTCCTCATCGTCGTCGCCCGAAGGTGCCGGGAAAGCAGAGAGGTCCGCCCGACTACCATTTAGATCGAAAGTTTGGGGATCAACAGGCCGAACCTCGAATAACCCAAGTATGCTGTTCGGGAGCGGTACAGAATTCCCGGGAGTACTGGGACCTGGAGACTCTTCGCTAGCCGCTCGTGAAGACTGTGAGGATCGTTCCAAGACCCCGTAGTCGAAGCTTGTGAGGGACGTTGAATACGGGTTTGCTTGTAAAATTGATTCCGAGTGAACCCTTCCATGCATAGTCAATACAGTGACAGTATCATCTTTAATTGGATCCAATACACGAGGGTGGTCAGTGTCAGCGTCAGAGTCTGTTCTCGCCGATGCACGTCGTTGAGGGTCCTGCTGGCCATCGTCGCGGAGCTTCTGCGGCGTAAAAACTTCACCTAAGGAGTGTGGCGAAAGATCCGCTTGCATTTCGCCACCTGGACCAGCAGCAACGTGGTGTCCGAGTCGCCCAAATAAAACGGCTGGATCAGGTGTATCTTGGGAGCTTTCCCCAGAAATTTCAGGAGGCGGCCCATCGTTATTTCCTGTATCGAGTGGAGCAAGCGCGGCTGCTGCGGATTTTGCCGGATGCGGAGGAACATCACCTGCATCACGAGCCTGCGCCGCGTCAGATGGGAGCGGGGAGAGTTTTTCATCTTGAACAACATCCGCGATAGACTGCGGTGGCTGAGCCCTTTCGCGATCACTGTGTCGCTTTATGCTCATCCGCAGCCAATGGCCTAGGCGGCCAAAGCGTCTCTTACTGCGAGTCTCAGTCAGTCGTGTAGCTGGTGCGTATAAAACCTGTACATTTTCATTAATCAGACATAACTTATATACTATAAATATTGAGCATATAGTTACCTGCTCTGCTCCAGGTGTGTGGAGTAAGGTGGGCTGTTCCACTTCAGACAAAGTGTGTATAGATGTTGCTGTGCCGGGGACTACCATCGATGTGGAAACCTGCAAATCTGTTAGACACAGGCGTAAAGAGTGGGTAGAGCCTCGACTCACAACATTTGCTTCGGTTGCATCTTCATTGGCATCCTCACCAAAAACGAGTAGCGAGGATGATAAAACCGGCGTCAAAGAAACTGGAGGTACATTTGAGTCCTGCACAGCGGTGCCGATTGCGTTCACGATAGCCTACAATTCATCAGGAGGGGCGGCGAAGCAGTCGTGAAAAGCTTACATCGTCATGACGGGAGGGACCAGATTTCGGATGCTCCCCAACCAGTGAAATCATTGGATGTGGGTTACCTTCGCGGATGGGAGGCGATGCTGATATGTCAAGTCGACCCATGAAATTTGTTGTGAAGTTCCCTTCCCACTGCTTCCTAGCCAGTCCGAATCGAAGTTTGTAGGAGCTACAAATGTCGTCGGCCTTGGACCTTAGATCATCAAGTCGTTCCCGCTGCCGTCGGTCGAGCATCATATATCTATTCCCATGACAGTGAAGAAGATCGTTGTAAATGTCACCATAAAACTTTAGAGAAGTTTTGTATTCCTGGTTAATTTTTTCTTGCCATCGGTGACGCTCATCCTCTTGGGCGTTATTATGAAGGCGGCGTTCCCACTGGCGATTTCCCTCAAACACCTGTCCACGTCGGTCTTCTTCACGTTGGAACGCTTCTGTTCTTTCATCTTCCAAGCGCTGGGTCTTTGCTATAGACCTCATACACTGATTATTTTGGTCTTGTTGTAGATCCAAGAGTTTCTCCTGCCGTCCTTTTTCCAGTTCCTGGTAGAAGAGTTCCCCGCCAACAGACCCGGGGTGAGGCTGGGGTTGCCGACGAACTAGGGAAGGCCGACCGCGCTACAATTGGAATATCAGAGATGTTCCTAGTAAACACATTTGACCTACTGCATGCCGGAGTCGACGAAGCGGTCTAGATGGTAAAATATGAGCAGTTGAGTGGACTGAGCTGTCCAACATCTCGCTCCGGAGACTGGACGGCCCCGCCTCGGGTTCCGCACCGGACTCCTGGGGGGCGTGACTTCTGGCGGATTCTTGGGGTACAGGAGGAAAATCCAGCCCTGAAACGTTCGTACGTTCCTGTGGATGTGGTGGGTATGTCGGGTCGCCAATGGTCATTCCCCTTGCTTTGTCGTTCTCAATGGGAACGTGATAATGAGCCTGTGCGGGAAAACCAACATAGTCCTGCTCAGAGTTTGATGCACGCATCTGCCGCAATGGTGAGCCAAAGATCCCATCTGCATTGAGCCTCCTACCTTTTCGTTTCGTTTCCTGCTAATGGAAACGCTTGTAGTCTGACTATCCTGGGGAAGAAGGTTACGACGTGAGCGAGTACTCCATTTTCATAAGTCTCAAACCTACCAATCCTGATGCCATGACTTCACGCCTCGACTGTCCAGTGGCAAACATATTTTCTAAGGAACGTATTGTGAATTCCAATACCTCCCTGATCGCCTTTTCCAGCTCTTCCCGGCTCGCCCTCAAGCCTTCCCATTCGTTATTGAACTGTGCGTCCAGAGCGTAGGAGTTAAGCTGAAATATTTGCTCCCAATGTTTGCGAGCTGTTCCGAAATTTTCGTCCCGGCGGGTTTGCCCCTGCGAAAAGGCCTCGGAGAGGTACCTGTCGTTCCTCTGGAAAGTCTGCTCTCTCGTTGTAGCGGCATCCATAAACTTTTGGTAGCGACGCTCTTCGTTGCGTTGAAATGACTCTTCGATCTCGATCAACATTGTGTCAAACTGCGCCTGCCTTTTGATATCTTCAGAGTTCAAAGCTTCTCTACGGTCTCCAAGCAGTTCCTTATGTTCATGAATCATATTATCGAAGGTGGCTTGGCGTGCTGTTTCCGGAGTCCACGCTTGAATCTCGTCGTCCAGAATATGATCTCGGGCACGTAGCCATCGCCTAAACGATAAAAGTCAGAGGGCGCCTCTACGAAGTATAAAGGGTCTATAACTTTGTCGCACTGACCTTAAACCGAGGAGGAAGGCGCTATAAACACTGAGAATGAAGGGCCACCATATCCTTACTCAGTATGTCAATAAAAATGTGCGTAAGTTGTAATCGTCGTGCTGACCTAGTAAGTTTCATGGTGATAGATAGACGTCCAATCGATCGAGCTGGAGGTTAGTGGTGAGACTCTGGGTTGTGAAGGGAAGTTGTTCGTACTGTAGGCGATCCGTGAACTACACGCCTTCGCGTACGGTTAAATAGTCGGGCTACAAAGTCGCCATCCATCTCAGCTTGATCTCAGCCATTAGTAGCAACAGGACAATGCCAAAGGAAGTGTTGTGTCGCTATAGTCATGGTGCTTCAATCAGACAATTGTATCGAAGCCAGGTACTAGAAATTGAGGGGCCTTAATAACGAATGGGTACTATACAAGCAGCAGTTGAAGTTGCTAAGTACAAGAGAATTTGCTTACGGCATCACAGAATTCCTTGTTCTTCAAGTTGTTCCTTGTTCCCAGTCATCATCTACTTATCTTCATTAAAGCTTCATTCATCAAGAACGACGATACATATAAGGAGTGGACCCACGAAAGATTCTCTGAAGCTCTGATCATGATGCACGTTTGACCATTCTTCCGATTTGATGATGAAACAAGGGATTCCTCCGCCACCTCTCCATCCTTACTCCAAGTGACCTTCTCGCTCCAGATACTCTCGTTGCGATCGTTCTTTATTCATGCAATCCACACATCAGTGGGACCGTCCATCCTGCAACCGTCAAATGCCAGGGACCAAATAGGTGTCCAGAACTTCTGCCACCAAGCAACATCAGCCCGTGAGTGTTCATAGAACAACAATTGCCCCCCAGGCTTCAATATATTCCCTATGATCGAGGCTAGGGTTTTTTCTGGGGAATGGACCATATAGAACGTTAAAACGGAGATAAGGGTGTCAACTGGGTGTTGATCGGTATCCTGAACGAGGGAGGAGATATTGCAACAGCGTTGATCAAAGTGACATGCGTTATCAGTGCGTTGTGGCAAGCGTAAATAGTGTACTCGTGTCGTAGATCATTAAACTCGTGGGTCAAGTGTCACGTCCTTGAACATCGATTCCTCTCTAGAACTCACAGCTTTACCCAGAAGACCATCCGACCGCTCCGTCCCAACTGCTAATCCACACCGACATCAAGTTGAGATTCCTCTCTGCCATGCGGAGAAATCCTGGCGACCAACTTAGCTACAGCAGAATCGCGTTCAAGTTCCTCGGCATTGAACTTGTCTGTCTCCTCGTCTATCATTCGTTTGATAGCCTCCTCGACGTTTTTGTTCCATTTCCAAATCAATTGCTTCCTTTTTGCAGCTAAGGCAGTATTATCCTCTTCGAAATCACCACGATATCTCACGAAATTCTGCTCTCTCGACTCCTGCGCTTTGCTGAAGATCATGTCCCGCTCAGCTTCGGCCTGCGGGCCACGGTCGATCTCTTCGAAAACTGCCTGTTGTTGCGCTTGGTACTTCTGAAAGACTCGCTCCCGCTGAACTTCGGCGGACCGTGCCTCGGCTTCCCTTTGGACTTGAAGCTCCATAAAATCGAGCCAAGCTTTACTATCTGCCGCGGAAAGCATATACTGCCATTGCAGGGCGTCTCGAGCCAGGACTTGAGCTCGTTGACGCTGCAGGTTCCGGAAAACGTGCTGGGTTTGGAGTTCGCCCCATGACAGGCCTTGAATCTGGGAGTTGCACCAGCCAGCAATGAGATGCAAGATGTGGTTAACACGTGAGAGGGAATCGATAAACCATGACCGCCAGTCAAAGACGAAACGCCAGGTGCAGATCCAGTCTTTTCGTGTGTATATTTCGCTCTCGGCTTGGGTTGTCATAACGCTGTCATGATCGATAGACCGAGGATCGACATAGGGAACCTGAACACCAACAGAACAAACATTGATAGATTGAAGACCCCGAGATTGAACACCGGCAGACTGGAGATCGACAGATTGAGGTGACGGCTGGTTGTCGTCCTCGGCTGCGTACGCTAATCCGCGAGGTCTACAGGACGGTGCACTGCCATATTGCCCCGGAGCACTGGAACCTAGAGATCCTTCGCCAGCAGCTGGTGAAGACTGCGAGGATCGTTCCAAAGCGCGGTCGTCCCAGCTTGAAGGGCTTGCCTGTGAAGCAGATACTGGCTGAACCGTTCCATCCATAGGAGTATCGCCGTCAATTGGATCCAATACACGGGTTCGTTCGTCAGAGTCAGAGTCAGTACTTGCCGATGCACGTCGTAGAGGGCCTTGCTGGACATCGTCACAGATTATTTGTTGAACACTCTCCAGGGAAGTGGTAGATGCACGATGCTCCGCCGGTGAGACCTCACCCGAGAGCTCTGACGGGAGATTAACTCGCATCGCGCTAACAGGACTAGACGTAAAGTGACGACCAGGTTCACCAATTAGAACGACTGCACCGCTTTCCTCAGGCATTTTAAGAAGCGGCCCGTCGTTATCTCGAGGACTGAACGAAGGTCCAGAAATCGCGGCTGCTCCAGAGTCTGCGGAATGCGGAACAGGATCACCCGTATTATGGGCTTGGGCCGCGCCGGACGGCGATGGAAACGGTTCGTCATTAGGCGATTGAAGACTGGACGCCGGTTGGTCGCCATGTGGTGGTTGGGACCTCTCGCGATTATTGCGCTTCAGCCCCAAGGAACACAGCCAACGATGTAGGCGGCCAAAGCGCCTTGTTGAGGGAGCGTCTGCCAGTCGTGTAGCTGATGCCTTCAAAACGCGAACCTGTACGTACTCCGTTATCAGACATGATATGTTGTACGTTCGACCATAGACTTACCCCTTCTGTTCCAAGCTCACGGGATGAGGCGAGCTGCTTCATTTGTGAGGAATTCACATCGCCAACATGTGATGGACCAGATGTCGGAGGTTCCTCAAGTGATTGTATCGGTGAAGGTGTGGTACCTTCGCGGATGGGAGGCGATACCAATATTCCATCTGCGATAGCGCGTTCGAGCTGACCCATGAAATTGGTGGAATCCTGTTCCCGCCGCTGCCTGGCCAGGTCGAAGGGACAGAACTGGGAGATGCCGTCGATGGACCTCAGGGAGCCTACAAGTCGTTTCTGCTGCTGGTTGTTAAGTCGGACAGATGTGATATAGGCCGAATTTAAAATTCCGTCGTACAAGTTTTGGTACAATGTTAGGGAAGCTTGATATTGCCGGTTCAATTTTTTTTGCCATCCGTCGCGTTGGGCAGTGATCTGAAGGCGTTCCTCATTGCGATTATGGTAGAACACCTGTCTGCGTCGGTCTTCTTCGCTTTTGAACATTTCGTCCCGTCCATCTTCCCAGCCACGGAGTCTAACTTTGGCCATCTGGCATTGATTAAGTTGGTCTCGCCGTCGAGCCATGAACTCTAGTTGCCGTCTTTCTTCTAGTCCCATATTGGAAAGTTCTGACGAGTTTTGAGTGAGCGGATCGTATGTTTCTAGGTTGGCATTATGGTCAGAATCATAATCGCCGGGGAGATGTTGATTCAGCCAGTCGTCTAAAGGGCAACAATCAGAACGATATCAGAGATATTCCCGTTGAATGCAATTTACCTATGGTTTTTGATAGTCCAAATGGTACATTATGTACGTTTGAATGGACCGGGCTGTCCGACATCTCCCTCTGGATGCTGGACGCCCCCGCCGGGGGTTCTGCATCGGACTTCCGGGGAGCGTGATTTCCGCTGGGTTCCCGGTCGCCGGTGGCCATTCCTCTTGCTTTGTTGTTTTTCCTGGGAACGTGAGGTCGCTGGCGGAAGGAGGAAACAACGTGTTCCTGCCCAGAGTCAGGTGCACGCATCTGCCACAAGGATGAATCAAAGATCCCACATTAAGCATTTGCATTGAGCCTCCTACCTTTCCTTTCCTTTGTCTGTCGATGACAGCGCTCGTAGCCTGAGGGTCCTGGAGAGGATTACAGCATGAGCAACGATAGTACACATTATGGGCTCGGACCTACAAAACCTGCTGCCATAACTTTACGTCTCGACTGTCCAGTGGCGAAGGCTTCTTCCAAACAAGTGATTGCGTAGTTCAATGCTTTCCTCATCTCGTTCTCCTGCTCTTTACAGCTGACCTTCCAGGCTTCCTTTTCGTTCTTGAGCTTTGTTTTCTGAGCATCGGAAATAAGCCGTACTCGCTCCGTCCACCCTTCGAGAGCTGTTCCAAAAACTTCGTCCCGGTGGGTCTGCCCCTGCACGAAGGCCTTGGAGAGGCATTTACTGTCCATCTGGAGAGTCTCCTCCCTCGTTGCAGCTTCATTCATGAACTTTTCGCGGCGACGCTCCTCATCACGCTCAAATGACTCCTCTATGTCGGCCAACAAAGCGTCGAACTGCTGCTTCCTTTCTATTTCTCCAATGTTCAAAGCTTCCCTGCGGCGCCGGAGCAGTTTCTTTTGTTCACGGAGCATAGTTTCGAAGGTGGCTCGGCGTGCTGTCTCCGGAGTCAACACTTGACCACGGGCACGTAACCATCGTCTGAATAGGAATGTCAGAGCGTCTACGCAGGGTCAATAAGGTAGCACTGGCTTAGAATTAGGAAGAAGACGTAACAACCATGAATGAAGGGCCACCATATCCTGAGTCAAGCCGTCAATCAAACTGTGTATATACTGTGAACGCCGCACCAACCTATGGTCCATGACGAGCATTGCGAGCGCCGATGAGGAGAAATAAACGTCCAATCGATTGAGCAAGGTCGTAAGTTGTAACAGAAGTTATTCGCGCTGTGGGTCCTCAAACCGCACACCTTCATGTTATATAGTCGGGACAGAAAGTCGCCATCAGCCACGGTCCATCTCCGCCACACACAACAGGATAGTCATAGTGCTTGAATCAGACAATTGTAGCGAGTCCAGATGTACAAGACATTTTGTGAAGGGTCTTGATCATGAAGCATGAATAGGTATACAAGCAAGTGATTGTTGAAACGTTGACTCGCTAATACAAGAGAATCAGTAACTGCTTACGGCATCACACAAAAAGGATAATCCTTGTTCCCAGTCGTCGTTTGTCAAGAGAGCTTATTTTTTCATCAAGAGCAACAATATAAGGACTGGACCCACGAAAGATTATCTGAAGCCCAATCACGATGCGCGTTTGACCATTCTTCCAATTTGATGATGGAACAGAGATTCCTCCGCCACCTCTCCATCCTTGCTCCAAATGACCTTCTCGCTCCAGATGCTCTCGTTGCGATCGTTCTTTATTCGTACGATCCACACATCAGTGGGACGGTCCATCCTGCAACCATCAAAGGCCAGGGACCAAATAGGTGTCCAGAACTTCTGCCACCAAGCAACATCAGCCCGTGGGCTCAATACGTGTTCATAGAACAACAATTGCCCCCCAGGCTTCAAAACATTCCCTATTATCGAGGCTAGGGTTTGTTCTGGGGAAGGGACCGTACAGAACGTCAAAACGGAGATAAGAGTGTCCACCGGGTGTTGGTCGTTATCCTGAACGATAGAGGAGACAATGGACGCCGCATCTTCTGCGCCACATGAGAGGACCAACAGCGTCCCATCGGACTCACTGAACCCGGCTGCATTTGCCGCTGAACGTATGTATGGATGCATAAGTGCATTGGGTTCTAGCGCGACGTATTTTGTTACGCGGGTCTTATCCAAGTAGTGGACGGTATGTCCGTGGCCTAAACAAATTGCAATGAATTTGTGGTACTATATTGAGCTCGATGGCGGTTTACCTGCTCCGATATCCAAAACAATTCCATAGGCGTTCGGGGTGATAAGCTGTTGTTTTACGGACCGGCTGTTTGCGTCTACTCCGTCTCCAAAAGTGACCCAGAGCTTCGCCATGAATAGGCGCGAAACAGCACTTGGACTGAGGAGGAGCAATGGCGAGTGTACAATGGCTAAGAATGTTGGTATAAACGCCTGTTGGACGGCAAAACGAAGGTCTAGTAAAATCCTGAACGCTGCCAAGAGTTTCATGATGGGGAGGGATATAAGACTAGCGTCAAGCGCGTGGTATATAGCGAGCGCTCAAGCGCTGAAGATTCAGAAGTCCCGGCCAGCCAAGGGCCGAGGTGATTAAATTTCAAATTCCGGCAAAATGAAATTCTGCCAAGATTTGTCATGCTCACGTGTCCGTTATATGATTTTAGACCGGGGCCGGGTTGGAGTTACCACCACCGTTTTACTGTTTTCCTGGATTCTAGTCCCGGCAGCTGTTCCAATCTCTCTGTTGCGGATAGCTAGGTCCAAGTCTTGAAATCCAGAGGGCTTTCGGCTAGGAACGTGGACATCACAAGTTCAACGGTGCGTCTAACACCCAAGTCAAGCATTTGTCGTCCATACATATCACAATTATACCCACCGCCAGATGTCTACTATTCGTCACAGGAGCGGAATATCACGCATGGCACACAATATCGTGCAAGCGTTCGTGGCCGGAGCTAGTCGTCTGGACAAGTCGTTCTCTCCAGCTGTCACCTTGAATCGACTACGGAAGCACCAGTTCACACCATCAGACGCCATCTACATAGTACATATAGCCATTGCTGTCTTTTGGTTGATCCTCATGGAGGTGCCCGGCTTCCCCCTCAAGCTCGCGATACCAGCGCTGTGGACGTTGGCACTCCTCATACCCTTCACATCCCAATTCTTCGTGCCTGCTACACCCATTTTTATGTGGCTTATCACGTATTACTCGTCACGATTCATCCCGACATCATGGCGGCCCGAAATATCAGTATCGCTCCTTCCAACCCTCGAGTCAGTGCTATACGGCGCTAACATCTCTGACATCCTGACACGGTTCACGCATCCCATCCTCGATATCATTGCGTGGTTACCATATGGCGTTGGACATTTCGCCATTCCCTTCTTCGTCGCTGCATTCCTATGGTTATTTAGATCCAAGGAATCCCTACACCTCTGGGCCCGCGTTTTCGGCTACCTCAACCTATGGGGCGTCATCATTCAAATCTTTTTCCCATGCGCAGCCCCATGGTACGAGCTAATCCACGGGCTAACCCCAGCAAACTATACGATGAAAGGTTCCCCGGGTGGTTTGGCACGAATCGACGCCCTTCTTCACTCCCACACGTACACCGTCGGCTTCTCCAACGCGCCCGTTGTCTTCGGTGCCTTCCCTTCCCTCCACGCAGGCTGCGCTACGATAGAAGCCCTTTTCCTGTCCCACTTCTTCCCACAAACGACTCGCTACGTCTGGACATACGCGGGTGTGCTCTATTGGGCGACCATGTACCTCACCCATCACTACCTTATCGATGTCGTTGGAGGCGCTTGCCTCGCTATTGCCTTCTTCTATCTCTTCCTTCCCGATAATCTTCGTGACGAAAATGCTTTGGCGCCTCCCAGTAATTTTGCCAACCGCACTCAGCGATCGAAGTACGAGATCTATGACCTGGACAGTCCTAACAGCCGAACAGCCCTAGATGCCGAGGCCTTCGATCTGAGCGATGCCAGCTCAGACGAAGAGGAGATGGACATCACATATAGGTCGCCGAACCCAGGTTCCACGCCCACTGCCGCGGCCATACCCATCACGCAGAATGGACAGCAAGCTGGAACAGGAGGACAGAATGGCCAGGGCAGAAAGGGCCATCGACACACAGCGAGTATCGCTAGCCTCATCAGGGGTGAGGAGCGTAGCGCGGAAGATGGATGGAGTCCTGTTGCTGCCGGATTTGCTATTCCTTCAGCCCGGGGTGGAGGCGGCCGCGATCCCAGCAAAGATAGGGATGACCCGCGGAGGTGATAAGTTGCTGGACTTGGGATCATGGGAGCTGGATCTGACACTTTCTGTATGGTTTGGATTTCAACATCACACGTTAATAGAACTGATACCCTTCGGCAACCGACTAGCTACTTATCGTACAACCTACTTATACATACGGCAACTGTTACTGACTGATTCAGCCAACGTGGAACTCGAGAGCATTACCCCCAAACTACGTCCGTCGTCCACATATACCCTGGGTTTCAATTGGGAAACAGGATCTAGTCTAGCGATGGTGAGCTATATCGATGAAGGAGGCAGGCCCTCGTTCTCAGATAGAGACATAGACCACTTGAGAGGTAACGAAAGTTGAAGTGTTTGTGAGTGTCTGGGTTTTCTTCTGTTGACTTTCCCACTTGTTACACTTCAACCATGTCCGAGTTTCCTTGGGATTTGCTTAAAGCAGAGACTCTACGCAGTCTATGTCGCGATTTAGGAGCCCCGAAAATAACGACGAGAGATCCGATGATAAGTTTTTTACAGAGGGTGGAAGAACAAGGCCGTACGTATTCGCACTGTAGACTAGATATTCCTCCTAACTGACTATATTCTGTTTCTCTCAGTTGAAAAGGCCTTGTCGTTTGAGAGTTCACAGAAAAAACAAGAGAAATTTGCCCCATCTTCGCCTGTGACGCCTTCAAAGCGCAGGCTGGGCGCTCTGGTGTCAGATTATGACACGCGGTTCAAGCGGGCGAGGACATCAGATCCTGGCACACGGGCTTCGCGGAGGAAGTCAACGCAGGACGCGACTGCCAATAGTAGTGCTCAAGCAGCGCCCAAGCGTAGCGGACGTCCCAAGAAGAGCACCCCTAAGCATACATCCACGAAGGACGTCGCATCACCCTCTGCACCCACTTCCGCGCGGCGGGAAATCTTCGATGGTGTCGTACTGCCTGCAGTGCCCTCGAAAGGGAAGGGAAAGACAGAAGAAGAAGGGACGGGCGAAGAAGACGCTGACGGCGACGTCGAGATCGAGCCTGAGGATGAAGGCCCAATCCCACGAGTCGAGTCGTCTCTTGCTAGCTCCAACAAAGGTGATATTTGGTTCCTTTTCTCACTTTCAGAGGCTTATAAAATCCTCTCCAGAAAACGAATCAGATCCTGGCGATGTTGAACCTAATGGTCAAAACGTGGGATCACCTGTTGAGGGTGAGCACCCGAGGCATTTTTTCCCTATCCGTATTTAAAATTTGTCATTTCAGTTTCAGGCAACGCTGGGGACGGTCCTTCGACACGTGGTACTTCCGTTCATACCACGATCCGCGATCAATTGCTCATGAGCTTCAGTTCTCGAAAGTACAGTTCAATTGGAGGTGCCGGTGGGTGATGACATGGACGCGGAAGGAGAGGTTGTGGTTGATTCGGACGACATCCTGCATGGAGCTGGCCCTAGTTTTCCCCAGCCTCAGGAGACGCACTCCGGTCTCAGTGCAGTACGTCTACCCGATTGCCGTGTAACATTCAATTCAGCTCTTTCACAGGATGATGTCCATCAGCTCGAGCAGGTGCTGAGAATCGCTGAGGCGAATGGACTCTAAAATAAGTTGCTACCGCTTCCCCCACTTTGTTACAAATGGCGGATCGGACCGCAGATGCCCTTTTTCATTCGCGATGCTTGCCAAAGTACACTTAATTCGACGCATTCGAGTAATAATATTCCTATATTTTTCGTCAGTTCTTGAGTCCCAAGACACCTTCGTAAAATCCCAGCTCCCGCTCAAGTGCGTCCCTGATGTTCTTCTCTTGACGCCAACCGTGCCCCTCTCCAGGATATAGCTTGTACTCGATGATGCCGCCCCGAGACTTCACAGTCTCGTAGATGAACTCCGCCTGTTCCTTCGGGACCACTCTATCGATCTCGCCTTGCAAAATCTACCGAATGCATAAGCAAAGATCACGGGAAGGGTGGCGCCTCTCACCAATAAAGGTACCGCGATCCTATCGGCGTGGTTTAATGGCGACCTGTCCTTGAACACCTCCGGAATTTCATCCACTGTTCCCCCGATAAGTTTCTCCAAGTACCGCGACTCGAACTTATGAGAGTGCTCCCCCAGGGGTTTCAGGTCCGATATTCCATACAAAGACGTGCCGGCAGTAAAAGTCGACACATCAGGTGCATTGGCTAGCGCAGCCAGGACAGTGTATCCGCCCGCAGAGCTTCCGCGGATCACTATACGCTTTGGATCTACGAGGTTGTATGGTGCGCTTGAAATTATCCGTGCGGCCTGGATGCAGTCATCGACGTCAACAACGCCCCAATTGCCCGCGAGGCGTTGGATGTAATCGCGGCCATATCCTGAGGACCCGCCATAATTCACGTCGAGCCTGTACCATCTCCTGGTTAGCCAGCCACATACCGACAAAGTGGGCAGCCGCAGACCACATACCATGCCCATCCTCGCGAGGTGAAGTACTGCACTTTAGAACTCAAACTTTGTGGAATGAGCGCAGTCGGACCTCCGTGGACGTTCAGTGCACACGGAGGCCGCTCGCCAGCAATGCTCGAGCCCGAATAATCGGGGTTCCTAGGGGCATAATAGACCACATGGATGGGATCGCCATTGGCAACCTTGAATGTCATCGGTTGCGGGATTGAGACGAAGTCGGGCGAGAAGGGCGGGGCTTTGGCGGGCTTGAGCACAGTGAATGTCGGGGAGCCAGACAAGTCTCCGATCGTGCACTTGATGATACTCGAGTCTTCATCAACCTTTGCGCCGGTGAATACGACCTGGTGCTTCTCGCGGGACAGAGAACGTATCTTTCCAATGTCAACATACGGAGTGTCAAGGGAATGCGGCGCTGATCCCCCAGCGAGGTCGACGATGTGCAACCCGCAGCGGCCGTCCTTCACTGTGATAAACAGTGCCTGCTTCCCCTCCTTATCTAGGATGGCATAAGAGGACATATCAAAGCGCCAGTTGGGAAAGCCGAATTCCTGCTCGACGGGTTGGGGGAATAGCGCTATGGCTTTCCCGTTCTGGTATTTCCAGGGGTTGATATACCCGGACTCATCCGTGGTGAAAACGAGGGTGTCATCGGAAGCCCAGGATGGGAACGCGGCACTGACTTTTTTAGTCTCGCCGGCGACGTGGATGACATTCTTCACCGTGAGGGCGTCAGATTCTACAACAACGTCGCCGATGTGGATCTGTCCTCCCTCCCAAGGCATATCTGGGTGGAACCACTGTTGCCACGCAAGACGTGTGCCGTCTGGAGAGAATTTTGGAGAGGAGTAGAAGTCAGCACCTGCGATAAGGGGATGAACAGATTTTGTGTTCGTGTTGATGATGCAGAGTGTGTTCACGATGTCAGCGGGCTCATCGATGGTATGATCCTCCAAGACTGAGACCAAGAGATGGGTGTGGACGGGATGAACGTCGAAATCAGCGAAACGATGTACTTTGCTCTCTATTCCAATATTAATACTGAGGTTCAATTGCATCCACAATTCCACTGAAGACACAACTTACCCGGAGTAACAGGCTCGGGCTCGCCACCTTCCATCTGTCGATATACTCTTCCATCCGTGAAGCGCGAGAAGTAAGCGATCTTGTTACGGACGATGGCAGCCGCGCCTCCATATTCATGTACCGCAGTTCGCACATTCCACTCTTTTCCAGGAGTCAGCTCCTGTCCTGTAGCGTTCAACAATACATTACGGCCCTCCTCGGATGGTCTGCTCTCTATGTGATAGACGGTCGAAGTAATGGGATCGACGATAACATCGGCGACGGCAGTAGACTAGCCCATCGAGATTAGATTAGATGCAGGGCTACTAATTCAATGAGAAGAACTAACGCCTTTGGCGATCGCTTCGGAGGTTATGGGTGACAACCATGTACCGTAGGGTGCAGTTTGGGAGCCCATGATGCTAGGAGTTCAAGTTGTCAAAACTGATCAAGAGGTTCCCCATATCCCATCTCCGCTCTTCACGGTCTCCCATCAACTTCAAAATCTAACATCGTTTCTAGGAGAGTGATGCACACCCAATTACGAAGGTGCTTGATACCTGGGTAAGTGCTCAGGTCTTCGACTGCTTGGAAGGCTTCAATAAATGCACATAAGTGTTCCACAACTCTCTGAACTTGTGTGCTAGGCTGGTAACGGTTAACCATCCTGCTAGCTATCGACGATCGTACGTCACCCGAGCTTGCCTCTTGAAAGTAGCAGACGGTAACGAGCCTAGTTGTGTGCGAAGGCCGCAGCCAAAAACATGTGTGCGTAGAAGCAATGTGTTTAGGAACATTCCTACGTTGGGTCAACCCTTGAGTCCCAAGACACCTTCATAGAAACCCAGTTCCCGCTCGAGTGCGTCCCTGATGTTCTTCTCTTGACGAAAACCGTGCCCTTCTCCGGGATAAAGCTTGTACTCGATGATGCCGCCCCGTAACTTCACACTATCATAGATGAGCTCCGCTTGCTCTCTTGGAACTACTCTGTCAATATCCCCTTGTAATATCTGCCAAACATATAATAAGCAAAGGTCATAGCTGGCAGGATGAAAACCCGCGGTTCCTCACCAGCAATGGTGCTACGATCCTGTTTGCGTGATTCAACGGTGATCTGTCCTTGGCAACTTCTGAAATCTCCTCCGGCGCACCCCCGATCAGGCTCTCCAAGTACCGTAATTGAAGTTTGGGGGCTTTCTCCGCGAGTAATTTAAGGTCCGATATTCCATACGAAGAAGTCCCGGCCGCAAAGGTCGTCACGTCCGCCGCATTAGCCAGCGCAGCCAGGACGGTGTATCCGCCAGCGGAACTTCCGCTGATCACGATACGTTCCGGGTCGACAAGGTTGTATGGCTCGTTCGAGATTGTCCGTGCGGACTGTATACAGTCCTCGACATCAACGATGCCCCATTTGCCAGCGAGGCGTTGAATGTAGTCACGGCCATATCCTGCAGACCCGCCGTAATTCACATCGAGCCTGTATCGTCTCTTAGAGTCAGCCACATGCCGAATGGGATGATGCTGCATAACACTTTCCATGCCCACCCTCGCGAGGTGAAATACTGCACGTTCCAATTCAAAGCCTGCAGCACAAGCCCGGTAGGGCCGCCGTGTGCATATAATATACATGGAGGCCGCTCGTTGGCGATACTAGAGCCCGAATAGTTGGGGTTCCTGGGCGCGTAGTAGATCACGTAGATGGGGTCACCGTTGGAAGCCTTAAGCGTCATGGATCGAGGGATTGAGACCCAGTCGCGCGAGATAGGCGGCCCCGTAGCAGGCTTGAGTACAGTGAACGTCGGGGACCCGGAAAGGTCTGCGAAGGTGCACTTTATGATGCTTGACCCTTCGTCGACTTTCCCTCCAACGAAGATGACCTCGTGCTTTTCGCGGCATACGGAACGTATACAATTAATGACAACGTATGGGGTTTCAATAGCTCGCGGCGCTGATCCCCCTGCGAGGTCTACCACTTGCAAGCAGTTCTGGCCGTCGTTCAATACGACGAACAGCGCATACTTGCCCTCCTTGTCCAAAAGAGCGTAAGGCAATGCTTCAAGGGAGCTCAGACCGAGATGTCCGAATTCCTGTTTGACTGGTTGGGGGAACAGTGCTGTGGCTTTCCCGTCCTGGTATTTGGAGGGATTGATGAATCCAGACTCGTCTGAGGTGAAGACAACAGTGTTATTGGAGGCCCATGATGGAAATGCGGCACTAATCCTTTTGGTCTCGCCTGCTACATGAATGGCGTTCTTCACAGCGATGACTTCAGATACTTCCACGACATCTCCGACATAGATCTGTGCTCCCTGCCAGGACATGTCTGGGTGTGACCATTGTTGCCACGCAAGCCGTGTGCCGTCTGGGGAGAACTCTGGGGAGGCGTAAAAGTCAGCACCCGCAACAAGAGGATGTATAGTCCCGCTATTCGTATCAATGAGGCACAGAGTGTTGACAACGGCAGAAGGCTCGTCAATAGTGTGATCCTCCAAAACTGAGACCAACAGATGGGTATGGACGGGATGAACGTCGAAATTAGCGAAGCGAAGCACTTTGCTCTCTATTCCATTATTGAGGTTCAAATTCCACTGATTGAACACACAACTTACCTGGAGTCACAGGCTCGGGCTTGCCACCTTCCCTCAGTCGATATACTCTTCCATCCGGGAAGCGCGAAAAGTATGTGATACTGTCGTGGACAATGGCAGCCGCACCTCCATATTCGTGTACCATAGTTTGCACATTCCAGTCTTTGCTGGGAGTCACCTCCTTCCCTGTCATGGTGTTCAATAACACATTACGGCCCTTTTCAAATGGCCTGCTCTCGACGTGATAGATGTTCGAAGTGGTGGCATCAACAATAAGATCAGTGAAGGAAATGACCTGTTAGCCTCAGATAGTAAGATCAGATTATTTAAGCCGCGAGAGCTTGAAAAACGAACACCTATACTGATCGCCTCAGCGGTTATGGGAGACGACCATACACCGTAAGGTGCAGTTTGGGGGCTCATGGTGACTTAATTAATGCTAGCTCAGCTTACGATGATTTATGATAGATTTCGTACTACTCGGTTATGTAGAACCGTCTAACTCCATGGCCGGGATCTCATGGCATCATCTCACTGTCGGCCCGTGGAGAAGCTCGATGGCTTTTGACGCCACGAATATTCCTCCCAAATCGATGGTGTATCCTGAAATGGTTTCCTACGTAAACTTTCAACGCTTCAAATACAACTAGACACGGTAAACCAATTTCTCTGCGGAAATAGGTTTCAACCACGCCTGCGAACCTTGCTGGCTTCGATCGGCGACCTTACCAGACCCAAGCAACGGGAAGGCATCAGGAACGATGGCAGCGAGTCCACCAGGCATCAGACGCGCAGAACTCGGTGCTATAGGGAAGCGGGAAGGGTTGGTAGGGGATCCTGCGGACAGGAATTTGAAGAATTCGACAGTGAAAGCTCTCCACGAAGGAGATGCTGGGACGGTTTCGCCTATGCACAATGAATCAGCATCAGTGTCGACGATTACAGCGGTTGCTTGCCATTGTACAATATCTCATGGCCCAGGCCAAACCAAACTGCACTATAAATCGCAGTCACCTTATCTTTGAAACCATCAGGGTGCCATGCCGATTTGCGAAGGACCGCTATAGTGCCGCCCGATTCCACGAACGTCTGTGAAATCTTCGCTGTGGTGTCATCCTCCGAGATGCAATCCAAGGCGGCAGAGATTCCGCCAGACGCCTTGTACACCTCTTCGGGCCAGTTGGGCGAGCGATAGTCGAATACAGCTTCCACACCACAATCTAAGAGCCTTTGGTGGTGCTTCGGACCTGCAGTGGCGAAGATGCGGTACGGTTTCCCGGACGCTGTGCGTGTGATCCTTACCAGCTCCACAGCGAAGAGCCCCACAGACGTTGACGCCGAGTAGATCAGGATAGCAGGTGACTCCTCCAATGCTGTCCCAGCGCTAATAGCATGGGGAAATGGAGCGTGTATTCCGAGACGGATGAAGAGGGCCTATAAATCCTTTTCAGATTCCTGAAGATATATCAACCATGGAGGGACTTCTCACCTGAGCGGCAGTCAGCGAGCAGAGTGGAATGGTGGCAGCCTCCTCGAAAGATACTGCTGAAGGGATCCGGATAGCTAAATCGGCTTCCAATATCGCGAATTCCGCAAATCCGCCGGGTCGAGGGTTTGCGGAGGTGGCTGAAGGACGAATACAAGGGTGAATGAGTGCCGGTTGAACAATAACACCTAGGAGCGGACTAACCACCCTGGAGTAATCCTGCTACCCTGTCACCAACGCTCCACTGTGAGATATTCTCGCCAACTTTGTCAACTGTGCCCGCGACATCACTGCCAACCACGCGACCAGGAGCCGCGGTTGGCTTTGCGACGTACATCGCATCCACGGGATTCAGGGCGAGCGAATGCACCTTAATTCTGTCCAGTCATTTCAGCGATAAGAACGTTCGCTGAACATCTATAATATCTCACCGAATCTCGTTAGCTGCTGGTTCTGGAATGGGAACATCCGTCACGACAGCAGTATTTCCGGCAGCTGTGATGAGGGCTTTCATGATAGGAACAAATGCGACGAGAGGTGGTTCTGGCTCGATGATGAAACCGCTTTAAATACTGAGCATGAGCAATAGGGGCAGGATAATTAAGCCACGAGTGCGGGGACGATGGCCGATGATGACAGAGTGGAATATGGTTCTAGCTTGGTGTCAAAACCCCGCGCGAGACGAGCGTCGAGCGCGGAGCAATACGAACAGGATTATTCAGACGAGCAAGGATGACAAAGAAGTCACTTTACTATGACGACATGTCAACACCAGATCTGTTTCACGCGTTATTTGGGATTGTTTATACATCCGACATTCTTGTTCTTTCGTCAAATTCGTGGTCGTGATTCATGGGAGACATAAGACGTACGGGTACAAAGAGAGAGGCCGAACGTACGCAAAGGAAATTAGAATTTTAGAATAGGCGAAGCTTGGACAGCGGTCTGAATCGAGACCTGCAGACTGGCAGCGTGATCACGAACGAAAAGCCATGCCTTCCAGAATCTGAACGAGTTCTTTCATGGCAGGACGGATAAAAAGAGCTTCATTCCAACAACGGTCCAGAGTATTCCAGAAGGCATCCTCGTCCTTGAGTTGGATATAACAGTGTGCACCTCTCGAGGGTTTGACACCACGCAAGATATCCACAGTCACTGCATGGTCGTTTGAGCGGTTGGGGTAAGGTAGATTTCCGGAGGCGACCTGCGGACGTGACATTATTTAACACTCAAAAGAAGAGCGAACCGCCTGAATAGTCTTACCTCCAAACAAACCGAAGCGAAGGCATAAACATCACTTTGAGTTGTGATCGGCGGTAGTTGTCCATCGTCCTCAATAAGAGCCATAATCAGCTCTGGTGCCATCCACCTCGTAGACCCAGCAAAGAAGGAGGATTTGATATTGATAGAATCGGACATGTCTTCGATGACCTTGGAGAGCCCAAAATCCGTAATGATTGGGCAGCCATGCTCATCAATGAGAATGTTCCCCTGTGTTGTTATTACATTAGTGTGGGACAACGTGAAGGAATGAAAGATACCTCACCCCTTTGAGATCCCCATGTACAATCACAGGTGTGGCCGAGTGCAAGTATGCAACCCCTGATGCGGTCTGAATGAGCTGTAAAATCCATACAAGGAATCAATCAGCGACCGTTCTAGCACGCAATCCATTGTACAGCGTACCAGATTCAGTCTGTTCGCAGCGGTGTTCCCTTTTAGATATTGACATATAGTCCCGTTCTCACACCAGGGTGAAACCATCCCAATGCTGTTCTGGAACTGGACGATTCCGAAAAGTTGACTGATGTTTCGGTGGCATAACCTATGCCACGTGATGACTTCAGCTTGGAGGCGCTGCGCACGAAATCAACGAATGACCAAGGAGTAACCCAGAACGTGAATGGATGATGACCTTCATCAACTTTTCCTTGACGTTCTTGACCATAATCTGTCGCAGGACCTTCAGTGCAACCTGGAGAAAAATGAGCTTCCGATATACTGGATAACGGTCTGAATCTCACACTACGTGATCTTTTCTCAACGGGGTCGTTCCACTGAGCTTTCCAGACATCCGCAAAGGCGCCATGACCGACGGCACAGGTTCCAATTTGTACAACTTCGTCCGTGAGGTCCGTCAAGATGACTGAGCCTTTGAGAACCAATGTCTTTGTTACAGTCTCTTGCAAGAACTTTTGGCGACAGCGTTGCTTGAGACGACTGTAATCCTGATGCTCTTGAATCCAGCGGAATTCGTCGTAGGATGAGACTGAGAGTGCAACCGACCGGAGACCAGAGAAATAGAGATGTTGCGGATAGGTTCGGAGAATCATCGAGTTCCGAAGATGCACGTCGACCACAGATTCAATGCCTACTTCGACCTTTATGTTTGGGATATTGACAAATCCTGGAAGCGGAGTGGTCTTGGCTATGTCTCCGAGAACATAGAGAGCAAGGGTAGGAAGGATGGGGAAGAATAAGTCGCAGCATTCGCTATCACAGAGGTCAGTACCTAACAGCTGTTCGTCAAAGTTAAAACTTACGGGTCCTCGTCGAAGACTTCGTCCAGAGTCCCAAAGCAAGAGTCTGTCAAGATGAACTCCTGCTCATCAGATACAACGCCGATAGAAACATCGGCATCGCACAAACGCCAGCAATGCACGTCCATAGCGTTTCGAAAATTATCCAGCAAAGGTGTGGCCATGCGGGGCCACGGTTGGTCCCACGAGTGCAAGTTAGCACCACCCTGTGAGACGTTCTGCAAGAAAACTGTCATCTCTCGAAGGATGACACGTCGGTGATACTCCATAAAGGCTGGTTGATAAACCGGTAGTGTGCGCCCTTGTTCTTGATGGCCAACCGGTTCTTCTAGGGAGCGGAAGATCTCGCGATACTTTCCACTGTTCCGAAACCGCAGGAACACGAGGTATCTGCAGAGGGTGGCGATACGCTTCTTGTCGAAAGCGAACGAGGTCGACTTGGTAGGGTTTCCAGCGGAGTAGGTGCGTTCCACCAGGTCGCTAAGTGTACGCTCGGCTTCAGACTCCAACGTGTGAAAGGCCTTTTCTGCAGCGTGGACGAGAGTTTGTATCGAAAAACTTGTTAAAAAATCTTGGAATACGGAGCGCTCCATAACAAGAGGAACCCGAGTTTCAGTGAGTTCGTTGTCGTAGACATCGTAGACGTGTACTCGGGGATCACGAGGGAGATCGTTCGGTCCACTGCAGAAGAACGAGCTCAAAGTCAACAAAGCTCGAGTTTGGTTGTAGACATGTAAGAACAAACGTTGGTGACAGCCAAAAGTTCCAGATGAATCTGGGGACATAGTGGGGAATCTCAGGAGACGTTTCCTGTAGGCCATAATTAGTCGGCTTATCTCCCAAAACGATGCATAACAAATACCTTCATCGAGCAGGTCGGTAAAATGGGAATACACGAATACCATCAAGTGGCAGGGAATGCGTCGTCGAAAGTGAAGGTGGAAAGTAAAGGATGAAGCAAATTGGAAGCAAAAGTTGTTTGTGTGTCGAGGCTGTGCGTGAGATTCAACAAGCAGGGCTCATACCAGAAAACTCATAGTTAAGTTGGAGAGAGGAGCCGGGGAGGAGTGACGATAACGAAATTCGGCCATTTATCTTTGACTCTATATAACCCCCCGGAAGGTGGTGTTAAGGAACGCATGGAGGGCTATTGTGCCTGATCAATGAGGTCATTTTGTTTGGAGAAAGCCTCTATAGATAGTGGAGCATCTTAACATGACATGCGTATCACCCCGTGTTCACACTCTGAGAAAACACGGAGGTGCTGTGAAGTAGCTGGTCTAGACCTGGCTAAAGTACAGCCGTCATCGGTCGAGGGTGGTTGCTGGTTTGCCACTGACATTCAGCATCTGTTTCGGATAAATTCAGTGGAGCGTTGATTGGGGCATGGCTGATGAATTCTGCGGCATACGGGACAAGATAGTGAGTCAGAAGGTGCGATATAACAGACTGCGTAGAAAAAAAGCTACGTTCAACTGACAACGGTCGCGGTCGCTTGATGGAGCAACACCCACGTGGCTGGCTTTGTCAAGGGAGATCAGGAACAAATAAAGACAAAG